>JAHZMV010001643.1:0-13589 GCA_027743765.1 Coecobrya sp. COE2
CTACACCGAAACCAAATCAAACCAAACCACGCACACATTCCACGACTTACTACTTCAGAGATTCATTTATTCCCATTCACTAGTGCAATGGCAGTAGAGTCAAGAGACACTGTGTGTGTGCGTTGTTCCACTCAATTTTACTGATTACAAATCTAAATTGAATTTTCACTCCTTTTTTCATAATTTATCGCCAAAAGTAGCAGCAAGAGTGGAAGGAGAAGTAAGTAGCTGTAAATTGAATGTTGATACTGCGGGGGACTGGACATTACGGCCATTGACCAAGAATAGAAGGAAATGGTGAATAAAACGAATAATGTTTTTTTTTCTCTCTTTTGTTGCGCAGTATACTGTAGTCAACCATGTGACCTCTCTCTGTCTGTGTGGCTATTCTATACAGTAATTTTATGTACCCTGCATCCTGTCCAGAATATAAAACAAGTTTGAAAAGTGAAATGAATGCATGTGTCTTTGTTTCAGAAAATATAAAACTGAACAGCTCCCTGGGTGGAAATCCCATAGAAAAGCGGAAGCATGCTCATTTAAATTTAAAAAACGGGATTAAATGTGGATTGCTTTGTGTTGTTGAGGCTGAAAAGAAACAAAGAAGAGGAGGATGAGGATATACTTTTCTAGTGCCTCTTTTTGCATGTCGCTTTTCTGCCAAGTGGCTGTACAAAGCTTTACTTACACACACCCTCCGAGATAGAAATGAATGCCAAATAAGACACAATGCAGTGGAAAAAGCTTATTAAAATTCACACAAGCTAGAAGAACAAAGACTCTGCTGGTTATTAAGCAAGTATACATACGAGCACACACACATGCCGTCGTTTATCCCATTAAATACCTATATATATTTTTCCTTTTGCTTTCATTTATTTACACTGCGGCAGGGAAAAAGTAACTTCAAGACAAAAAAAAGAATACGATATCGTCGTATGTGTCTAATCGACTAACTTGCATGCATGACTGCATATGTCTCTCTTTTTTACTAATTCGATTGTTCTATTTTCTCAGGAAGAGCAAAAAAAATAAGTTACTACTGAGATTTCTTCATAATGTTTCGAAACAACATATATACATTTTAGTGACATGAATCTCTTTCCCTTTCTGAATATTATTTATATAGAAAGGAAGGAAGAAAACGACACGGGACAAAGGACACACACGCTTCAGTTGTTTGAAAATCTTGTTTTCATCCTTCATTTAGTAAAGCTGTCACTTGAAAACTGCTTTGTCGACAGGACAGAAACCCAGCAACATGTCCCGTAGTAGAGTAGATACTCAAGTGGATTGAAACATTTTCAAGTGGAAAGACCCAAACAGTGGGTAAAAAAGAGAAAGTCAAAAGTGACATTGAGATATGCTCTTCTGCTGTACTTGTAATTGCTGTGCAAAAAATTGACAAAAGAGAAGGAGAACAGAAAAAAAATTGTTTTCTTCTACTTACCCTTATAGGAGCAGCAATAGAATTTTTTTCCTATAAAGTTTCACTTCACCCCACACGATAAAATATACACTGCTATTTTTTTAAATTATGATGAGTTTTGCTCATAATATTATTTTGTTGAAAACTGTAAAAACCATATACCACAACAACAAACATGAAAAGTTATCTGACTCTTCTTTGTTTTAACACGGTCGTATGTAATTTCACTCGGGGAACGAGGATATTTAAAGCTTTTTTGTTGGAAAACAGACACACGCTTTATTACTCAATAACTCCAATTCACTTTGTTTCAGGACAAGACTATATATAATACAACGTATGGTCTTGGTGGCCTGGCGGGTTTGTGTCCGTCTGAGGCAGACTACAAAGTAGAAATGCTAGTTTCTCTTGGAACCCTCTCTTATTTTGTTAGTTTCTCTCTGTACGAGAATCAAGGAAAGTTGGCATAAAGGTATAGAGTGTGTGGTGCAATAGTAGGAAAAGTGGCAATGAGGAGAAATAGTGTTACTGCTATTGATGCAATATAACAGTACACATATCTAGCAACTGACTCAGAGAAACGGGATTTTTCCGGAGAATTTTGAAATACTACACACAAGACTAAAAGAGCGTATCATGACGAGTTTGTGAGTTACCAAACATTTCCTTAGAATTAGGTATACGCGTAGTATGTTTTGGTACAAGTTTTGCAATAAAATATGAAAATGTGTTTCTAAATGTGTGTGTGTGTACGATGATGAAATTCAAGGTTGGCTTGTTGAGTCAAAGAAGAAGAGCAAGCAGAGAGAGAGTGGGAGAAAATGGTAAATAAATAATAAGTGAGTAATTTAGTCATTACTTATGTTGAAAGTGTGGTTATTGCGACATATACAACCACTGCCACTACATTAACTTTTTCTGTCGTTTTTATACACTCGTGCAAAAAAAATAACATTATTATTATGAGATGAGATTCTGTATATAAGATAGATGGATATAATGTATAGTTTGTGATGCTGAGATTTTTTTTTATGTTTCCTTTGCTCAGCAGCTGCAATAAAGAAGAGGAAAACGGTAAAAAGTTAAGTTGACGTAGACGTACACACACACACTCTTCTCTGTATACAAACAAAGTTGTGTCACAATCAACATGGTGGAAAGAAAGCTTACATAAAATATTACGGGGCTGTTCATTTATACTGCATGATAATATGCCATTCGCATTCTCTAACTGTTATGTTTTGGGGTTCTAAAGTACCAAATTGGTTGGTAAACTTGAAATAATTGAACCTCTGACTGTAAACATGAATAGCCCCAAAAATCTCCGTTTTTTGTTTGTGATAACAGAATAACAAGTTGGTGTGTTTTTTTTCTTTGCTCAGGGAACCGTTACTGATCACAGGATCGTGATATCTAAATAAGCATGTATATTATGCATGTATGTTGGAAAGTAAGAGAAAGTTGTATGTACTTGTCACATTGTCACTTTCACTCTGCCGCCATACTACACACACGTAACCAAATGAATTGTGTTGAGTCAGTCAGCAACTCTGCAGCAGCAGTTGTCCTTGTCGAGTTCAATAAAACCGGGTGGGATTGCTATGGTGTGTGGCATGAAAGAATAATATATATTTATGCGGTTACACAATCAAAAAAAGAATCACATGGGGAGAGAGAGAGATACATTTCACTTCTTCACCTTCGTTTCCCCGTGTAATTTTCCTTCGTCTTCCTCATCCGCAGAGTATATGCAGCTTTGGCAGCGATTTTCGGATTTTGGTTTGGATTGATTGTGGAGAAAGCATAGTGGAAAAGTTTTAGTCAACGTGACAGACTTAGAAAGAGAGGAAAAGGACGGGGAATGATGATGATGAGGATGATAATGGCGTCAGTGGCACACCAACAACAACAACTGTTTTGTTTAGTTAATTACCTTTGACAAAGTTTCCTCTTGTATATTGGATGTATATTTTGTTTTCTCTGAGATATGCTCTAAACACATATTATAATGCAATGTGTAGAATATTCTGTTTGTCTTTTGTCGCCGTATCTTTCACCAGAAATAAACACTAAACCCAATAATTGTAGGGGGACTTTTGTAGAAAAAATAGTACATCCAGGCATTTCTTCTTTCTGGAACGTCGCTCTTCGATCCACAGTCTCTCTGGTAAAGTGGCTGACAATAAACAAATTCATGAGCTTAGCTAAGTAAATCCAGAGACGGGGACGAGGAGAATATAAAAGCGGGACTGTGATGTAATCAATTTATATGCTTGTCGGGCAGAACAATTACTGTGTTCATTCAGACACAAAAGAAAATTATTTCCAACAGTTGACTTGCAGAAGGTTGAGTTGCTGTGAAGTTGGTAAAATATGGATGAATTGTCCTGTATTTAAAAATGGGATATCAGGGTTAGAATTTAAACGACATTTTTAAAAAATGCCTAAATTGATTGGTATGTATTTACCTAGGCTCTAGAATATCGATAGGAAGCTCATGGCACGAGGATAATTGATGAGTTTTACTGACGAAAACAATTAACGTCATCAGTCCTAAATCCTTCCCCGGGGAAATAACACTGCCTAAAAGTATCCATGCAAATGATACCATTGACTTCGACAAATGACTGTCCGTGCTAGAAAACCTCGAATTTACCATTTCCGTAAAAATATTTACCCACCCACATGGCTTTGTTGACCGGTAAACAAAAGGTTCATATAAATATTCAAGAAACCTGCCTGTCAGGTGTACAGTGGAACGAAGGAATGTTAAATTTAGTGTACCCAAAGGAGAGTCAAGCCAGACTGACAAATAAAGCCAAAGTCAATACTGCTGCTGACGTTGACACGCCCTCAGTTACATATGCAATAATATATTTATTTTTACAAAATGTAGGAGGATGAGTGCATTGACATGTGTGGTAATATACCATCCTATTCACTACAATTATTTCCATCGTCCTCTCCTTAGAATCTTTAAAATTACCTTACTTATCGATCTATTCAGTAATATGTTGGTTACGCAATGCATTATACAACCAGACAACTATTGTGCATACATGTATAGTCATAGTCTCGATGATAAGAAACGGGGAGGGATAAAGCTGTTAACTTCTAAGGATGACTCAAGCTAATCGTTCCAAACGTCTGCGGCGTAGTTGTACACACAACTAAATACTTACTTCTTATATGCATGTTTGCAGACAGACTTAAGAATGGGACACGTAAGTAAAAAGGTGAAAGAAAACCAATGAAAAAGCTCCAAGTAAAGCATATTATTATTATGATCCGTATAAAAACTTGACAATGAACCGGAACAAACACCTTTTCTCCATTTCACGTTTCTATTCAGGATTACTGACTGAGTGAGCGAATTGAATTATAAAACCCATTGCTGTAGGTTGACTCTTTTATAATGCTCTTATTGTGAAGCAAGTAAAACCACTTTCACATTAGATATCACANTGACAATGAACCGGAACAAACACCTTTTCTCCATTTCACGTTTCTATTCAGGATTACTGACTGAGTGAGCGAATTGAATTATAAAACCCATTGCTGTAGGTTGGCTCTTTTATACATAATGCTCTTATTGTGAAGCAAGTAAAACCACTTTCACATTAGATATCACATTTCTTTGTGGCATCACCTGAAAAAGTCCATTTCTACCTTAGCATAATTTTTTAATCAATTCAAACTATCACAGAAATAGATTAGATAGGTACTTGAAGCAAGTAACTTGACTTTATAATAGGTAATCATATTCATCTTGGTTGTGATTTATTCCGTTTTTTTTAAATCATTCAAAACTCTCAAGTTCACGTTTGCGAGAAACTTGTCTCTTCATTAGCTTAGCTTTACATAGCAATCACCTCATCAGCATAGAAATCACAATAGTAAATTGGGACACATGAAACTTTTTAACCTAGTTTTCAAAAAGCTACATATAGAGAAAATTCATTCTACAATCAAATGACAAGACGGGGGCGGATAAAGGCAAATGATGACGAAAGCATTGAGAGAACTTTTTTTAAAGTACCAATTATCCATTGACAAATCCCTCCACCCAGTAGTTCCCTAACAAACTTTTCCATAGTTTTTCCATGCATATTCATTACTAAATAGGAAAAGTCTGCCAAAAAATATTAGCACTAGTCAAACTACCACCGCGGGTGCTTGGTATACCATTTTGCTTTTCGCTCAACAAGAGAGAGAAAGCGTTCTATTTACATATTACATTACTACTACAACATAATAAGTAGTCTAGCTAACTAATTACCTAACTAGCTAGCATACTCAATGCTTCTGTTCCACTCTCCTCGAAATCGTGTCGCCGTCGTCAACGTGTTTGCCAAAGAGCACTTACCTCAACTCTACCAACAACAGTCGTGGTGGTGGTGGTGGTGACTCAAGTCGAACACTATTTTCAACGTGCCTGGTATTTTGACGCTTATTTTTGTGCAGTTGAGCGCGCACCGAGCAAACGATCAGTTCAATATAGCCGTGTAGGTATATAGCGATAGCAGTGTTTAGGCAAGGTAAATAGAATTGTGGTAAATACACTTCTCACTCTCCACAAGGTTGACTATGAAGGTGATGATCATGATGATTTAGTTAGAAAGAGAAAGTTTCGGCTTTTCCACTTTCTCTCTCTCTCTCCACATCTTCTTTCTTTCGTCTTCTCTCTCTCTCCCAGCCTTAATCCAATATTCATCTTGCACCACCATCATGCACCAGATGCAAGAAGTGGATTCGAGAATGAAAAAAAACTCTCGCTTCCTTCCGCATGGCTGGAAATATTACTACTACTATATAATAATCAAACGGTGGATATCCTTATGATGGCGATGATGATGTTCTCAGTGAACTAGGTCGACATGTTCTGCAAACCCAAAAGTTTTCCTTGCTAAAGTGGCAAGTATATATAAGGCATAGTGGAAAAGCACATGTGACGCATTGACTTTTATTTGTTTGTTTGAAAAAATAAAAGTTTTTTTTTCTTTACATTTTTTACCTATCCCAATTTTCTCTTCTGGAAAAAGAAAAAAAAGCTCACCGCTATACCACCAGGAAAAATCATCATCAAAGCATTAATCAATAAAAAACTCACACATGGAGCGCTCATGCTGAAGGAAAGTGCTGAATACCAGTTTTTTATTCTTTTCCTTCTGTCTTATCTCATATTACGTATATATCCACATTTTATATACCTCCTCTTCTGCTTACATCTCTACCTTATTTTAAATGAACGCATGCATAACGAGCAATTTTTTGGAAGGAATGCGGGCTTGCAGCATGCCTTTGTAAAGATATCAGAATGGAATACAGAAAAAAATACGGTCATTTCTTTCACTACGTACACTTCTGCTCCGGTGATACAATAGTATCCTAAACGGTTTGACTTTTTACACTGGTGGTGGTCTGGATGTGACAGAATGTAATCAATATTGGAGAAAGGGTTTATAATCTATTGGTGTTTGGTGGTAGTTGTACCGATGAAGTGGGCCATTGTAACATCAAATAACGATGTATATCCTTTTCTGGGAATGGCGAGTAGTTTTCTATGAAACGATGTGTATAAATCAGCTCAACAAAAAATAAATTTTCTGCGAAAGGAGAGCGTAATAATAAAATAACGCAATTTGTCAGTATATAGGTGATAGAGAAAGTGGATAGCAAAAATATTTTCACAGAGAAAAAAATAACTTTCACATGTCAGACGTCATTGAACGGTAAAATTGTTTTTCTAATAAAATGGCATGGGATAATTTGAATTTTTTATCAATTGCGATTGAGCAACTTTCCGTNCAGTATATAGGTGATAGAGAAAGTGGATAGCAAAAATATTTTCACAGAGAAAAAAATAACTTTCACATGTCAGACGTCATTGAACGGTAAAATTGTTTTTCTAATAAAATGGCATGGGATAATTTGAATTTTTTATCAATTGCGATTGAGCAACTTTCCGTTCATCGGATAATCCGGTTCAACAGCGAAAGTTAATATGTTGTAGTTTAACTGACAATATGTGCATAGAAGAAAAAAATGGAGAGTACGCTATTATCTGAGTGACAAATGCAGCAGTTTCCAATTTTCAAGGGAATTCGTGTCCAATTCTTGTTAAAATGGGATTATGTTGCAAGAGCCAAAAAATTCTAACAATGATGTTATACGATGCGTTTTACAAATGAAAAATAAATAAATTTGTTCCTTTGCTACGAATAGGACGCCTATCTTGCAAATGGAATTTAACAGGAAATTCGACATGCACTTTAAATCGGAGTTTGCATTTCCGTGAACTTACTTTTTAATTTATTGAACAATATTCCATTAAAAGATGCACCAGTCAATTCTGAAAAGTATTCTAAAATGTTTTCCGAATAAGCCTTTTAATTATTTTCATTTTCTTGATTTTCAGAAATAACTTCCGTATACACAGTTCACTTTCCATTAAACACTAATATGTGACAAATTCAGACAAAATATAAAGTCAATTTTCACTCTTCTATTTACACAGCAGGATATAGTCACAGAAAAGACGTCAAATAATACACTTGTCATTTTGGTAGTTCCACAAATAAATGCAAATACTGCTATTGCTTTAGGAAGTGAATTAAACTGAATAAAATTGAATTCCAAAAGTGAGCAAAGTTGTTTGCAGTCAGGGGCGTAGGCAGTCTTTTATCCATGGCTTATTGTTAGCTATACTTATTTTATTTGGAGAAATGTAAAGAAATATCCAACTCTTTGAATAAGAAATCATGATAATGTGCTGAATACATTGCAAAAAACCGTGAATGAACAAACATAACAGTAGATTAAACCAGTAACAAAGAACCAGCCAAAGAGTCAAGGAGGTCAAAAGTGGACAAAAATAACTAAAGATTATTTTTACCTCATTTTAAAATCTTTTCATTTTGAAAATAGCTCTGCAACAAGTCAAGTAGAAAAAAGGGCTTACCCCCACAGGTTCTAGTTTAGGATTTTCCAGCGACATGGAAAAGGAGTTTCTCTGTCTGCGTCTTTATTGCAAGAAAGTGACTTGATATTTATCTGATCATGGCTTTGTCACATGCTGAATAAAACCGTTGGATTTGATACTAATCTTTAGTCTTGTATATTATTTTGTTGGGTTGGCCTTTCCGTTGTCATTAATGCTATGAATGTACAGAATGGATTCTCAGCTAACACAACGGAAGAATTCAAATATTAGCTAGCATCAATCAACTACATATCATCCATTAACCACAAATTATGTAAATAGACTTAATATACTGCTACATCTACATCGATTTTCTAAGCATAATTTTGAAAATAATTTAGACGTAGAAGACTAAGTTCTCAATACGAAAATCAAATTGTTGCTGCTTCTTGAGCTGGCTCCATCCGAAAAAATAGTTCATACTGGAGAATGTCCGTTTTTTAAGTTTCTTCCAAATACACTTTAGTGATGGTGAAATAGTTCTTGTTTTCTAAAAAAACTGGCCGAACGGAAGAATTTAATTAAAATTGTGTAGCGCAATATTCCCTTCCTATTTACTTATTTCATTTCCCATTTCATACAACGCAATGCCACAATGCTATCTTGAGGTCAAGAAGGGTAAAGGAAATTTGGTAAAACGGTTTTTCTGTCATGTTTATGACATTGACAGATAGTGAAAGTGATCCATGTTGGCCACAATCCGGAGTGGGATAATCCCTGTATTAAACGGATTTTTTTCTACATTTTGCCATTTCAATAAAAACTGTTTTACCTATTCATCTGCATGGGCTAAACATGGGCTAAGATCAACATCTTCAAGGCCCTGTTCATTCTATTCAATTTTCTTTGACTATGAAGCACTGACATTTTGACTGACGTCCGGGGGTTCACTGACACGATGTTTTCACTGTTTATGGGCACATGGTATGCAGATAATAAATGCCATGTTGTTGTGGTTCAATAATGTCAGACTTTTGTCATTCTGGCTTGATGACACAAACAAAGTGTTTTCTATACCTAGAGGAGATTCTGATCTCGTTTTTTGTAAATACAACTTGCCTACAATATCCTCTTCCTAGGAATTGTTGATTGTGGTAGCAGAGCTTCGATCTTGGCTTGATGTGTAATTAAAGAAGTGGTTTTTTGGTATTTCATTTGTCAATCTCCAATTCCAATCGTATCATTATCATCATCATCTTGTTCATTTTCCTTTTCATTCATTTAGTTTTCCTCAATATTTCTTCCTCCTGTCTGTTTTTATCTTTAGCTGTTCTACTACTACCATCCAACTTGGTTTTATGACATTTGCCATTTGCATTTTCCGTTAGTATTGTTCAATAAAATGGAACCAGTTTCGGAGAAAGCAAGAGAAAATGAGATACAAAATGTAAAAGCAACAACACGCATACTTTTCTCTCTGGTTGTCTGTCATCTCCTGCAAAGTTAAACAGTAAAATAAATGGGAACAACAAAAGTCTTTGTTTTTGAATGCTTCCCTTTTACGTTTACTGCACTCATTAGAGAAAACGCACATCCGCTCTAGAATCCTTTCAGCATCACAAAATTTTTCTTTCCAGCTGCAGAGATGCAGCAGAACATCGAATCTATAATATAGCGAGAGAATGCACACCGAAAGCAAGAAATGTGAAAACGGAAGTTTAGTGTTTTTCAGTATGCTTATGTATCCTGTTTTGGATTCCCTCATAATATTAGTAGTTCACATGGTTGGGTTTCCTAAACAGACTCATGCCCGAAGAGAAAGCATAAAAACAGAATAAAACATTTTCCTTACACTATGCATTAATAATGTGATGCGATATAATATACGTAATAAATGAAAGGGTCGGATGACTTGCGTAGACCCCATAACTAAATCAAATAAATTCCAGTCACGTCATTCTTATAATAATATTCACCCATGAATCTCCTACCACTATTATCCATTTCCATTACTGTGAAAGTAAAAGCAAGCACAGCTTTTCCCTTTCGCCACGTTGTGTGTGTAGCAGTAAATCTTACATAGGCTAGTATAGTTAACAGGCATGAATTATTTTTTAAGAACTTCCGTTCAACAAAGCTTACAAATACGACAGTATGACATAACGAGACACAGATCAATTGTATCCTCAGTATCATTGCAAATCAGTTTCCTATGTGTTGACTCCAAGTATCCAAAAATCATCTTCATAATTTGTATACATTACTTTCATGCTTTCAGCCATTCCTATCATCTGAGAATTCCTATCTTGATATTATAATTCTTATGATTATCTCCTAAGGCATCTTTATTGAAGAGTAAATACATTAAATATGCTAAGTGTAAGAAGTGCATACATAAATCGAATTTCTATTATTGTTCGACAAAAAACCCTGAGGTATTCTTCTATTGCTCGACTGATCTTTGTCTCATTATTATTCATATTATTCATTTATCTCAAATTGGAAACAACTATCTCATATCTAAGGAATACTTATTATGTGAATGACACAGACAATGAATACAATAAATATAATCTTTTCATTTTCGGTTTTCGTAGTGAATCTTAGATCTGTATTTTACCAATTTAAAAAATATATTTAATGAGTATTTGTTATTTAACATTATTCCAATTTACATTACTTTTGGTACGTAGGAGGCCGTAAAGTTGTGTACTAACTAGTAAACTTGTTAGCATAAACAACTTTGCAGAGAGAAAAGTTGTTTGTCAAAGCAAAACATAGACTGGTAAAGTCAGTCATAGTTGAGTTGCTTAATATTGTCTCAAATAATTTTGCTCAAAGTTGTCCTGACTTGGAAAGTTGAACTCGAGAAAATTTGACTAGCATTTACTCCGAAAGCTACCGAAATGAAGAAATTGCACTGTGCTGCTGTTGAACACATTTTTGCCTTGATATGTCAATTTCAAGTACAAGTGAATCTGATACATAATATAAAATATTCATGGATACACATACGCACAGCTTGTACTAACCCAAACCAAAAATAAATTGAATGCACGACTGGATATGTCGTGAATATGTAAGAATTGTGTACTGGTTGCATAATCAGGAAACGCAAACATGCATTAAATCTTTTAAATGCTTCTGTCAATCAACCTGTCTTTTTCTCAATTCTCTGAGAGACATCCTACACTTGTTTTCAAGTGGAACAACCACTTTTCGTCCACCTACCTATTATGCATGCATATATATTCTAAGTTGGCTTTACTGAAGAAATGGAATTATGGAATGCTTTTTCATATGAATACTTATGTCGAAAATGTACCAGTTGACGTAACCCGGTTGTGTAATGGTATAAAGAATCGTTAATTTTTACATTAAATGCGAAAAATGGAATTTTTAGTATGTACTTTATACTGAATACTAAAACTGACCTATCCATAAATTTATTGTTTTTCAAGTTCGTAGAAGAAATTGCAGTCTCCACCAATAGGTTTCATGGAAGGACATAATGTTGCTTACCGATTAAATTCAAGTTCATGGAAGTGCACTTTGCTAAAAAAACAAGTCATCAAGTGTTTTTTAAACTATTTTTATTATGATGAGTTGCGAAAGCTGCTTGAACATTTGATTCCATCCAGTTCTGAAGAAAGTATTTCCATTAGCATTCACTTGAAGTGTACCACAAAAAGGCCACCAATTTATCAAAAAAGAAAGCCAAAATCGTTTTAATTTGGCTTTCATTAATGTGACGTTTGTACACATACAAATTACCAAAGTAGCTTTTAATTTGTTGATTATTTTATATCTTAATGGCTTTTAAAAGCAATTAAAGTAAGAGTAGTAAATTATCGTCTGCTCAGAAATAACAATATAATGGAAGTAGAAAATACATCCCTGGAAATGAAAAGCTTTGGTATATTATTAATGTGCATACCTATATGTATAATATGGAGTCAGTCAGAAAATACGTTTCGGTACAACAATTTCGATGAATAAGTGTCCTGCATTTTGCATATGGTGGCCATTTCCTTTTTCTTGCTATTACTGCATTATATAACATATAGTGCATTTCTGTTTAAAAAGTCATCAGGTCATCACGTCTGGTCTGCTGCAGACATTGCATTGTTCCCCTTCACTTTCACCACGCATCTGTTATCACCACTGCCCAAAGCATACAAAGAGCCAAGCCATCCTTATTTTCAGATTAAACACACGTCACGCACACAACACGTTTAACCTTTCGCTTTCACAAAGCAGCAGATGGGTTGCTGATTTCCCGATGTGTTCAGTACGTGATGGAGGTCAAAGGTTAGAAAACTTATTTGTTCATCTACAGAATGGTTTCTCTCCGAATAAAAATTCTAGTTCATTTGAATGAATTTCTCTGTGCTCGGCTTTTCTTGGATGGCGAAGCGGAAACAGACAAGATGGTTGTCCCTTCAGTCCCTCCCTTTAGACATCTTCCTTGAACATAAGAAAAAAAATGGTTAAATCGGCTTCATATTTTTTAATGCTTCAATTTCCAGAAATTATCTGCATGATACACATATTCCCCAACGCATGGTCATTCCAAAACTCGATCCCAATGCTTCATCCACATTTTCACCACACGCCATACACAGACAACACACTCGTCAGTGTCACACACCAGCTTTCTTTCCCTCCAACTCTTTTTTTTTCTCGTGGGACGCCCTATTTTTATTCCATATGCTACCCTTTTCTTGTTTTCCTTTTCTTTGTCCCATCATCCAATATCCCTACAGATAAAAGCTTTCCCTTTTCTCTCCGCTATTATATCCAGCTTAAACTGTACATGATACGCATTTATTTACACACAACACACACCCGTCCAACAACTCAAACACATTATGGCATAATAACATCTTTTTTATCAGTTAGTTCAGTGTTGTTGGCGGTAGCATAGCATCTTCTTTTTTTATGGAGGCAATCTGCTCCTGTTTTTCTCGCAAACTCAAAATTACTTTTTTTCTGTATTCTGTTCACAGCTCATTGCTTGCGTCCTTTAGTGTAAAAAATGGCAAGCGAAAAATAACATGCTGTATTCGCTCTAGCTAATCTCAACAAGCAAACGGTTTATCTTATCGTTTGTCGTTATAAAAGACACACAGGGAGAAGCATGTGTGTATGAAATCATTTTTTATTGATTTCTCCAATCTGTCTGTACGAACCCTTCTTAATAATGTATACATAATTGGGAAAAAGTTGAATATTTGG
>JAHZMV010001644.1:0-22087 GCA_027743765.1 Coecobrya sp. COE2
AAATATACGCGAAGAAAGATGAGATTTTGTTGTGGCGAAATAAATATTTCTAAAGAGATTTTCTAAATGGGCTGAATAAGTAAGTAGGGTGTAGGGAAAGAAAAGTATATTTTACACCTAAATGTAACCTATTTTACTATACTGAAAATGTGAGAGTAAATATTATAGAAAACTTGGAAAGTTTCATTTTGTTTTCCTGGTTTGTCTAAACAAAAAGTTTCTTTTGTTGGTGACATGGTACACGTATGTTCACTTCACATGTACTTTTTATTGTTGATTACCTACGTGGAGGAAGTGCGCATGTAGCGGTTTCCATTTCCATATTGTACTCTTGAATTTATGTGAGTTTTCCGTACACATTAAATTACACCTTTTTCTCCTTAACTGTGACACAAGTAATGGGCGACATGGATTATGGAAATTTTAAAGAAATAATATACAATAAGGTGGTAAATCTACCAATGATAAGCAAAGATTTTCAAGAAACATGTTGGGTTTATTCAACGAAAAACAGAAAGGGTAATATATGTACCAGAAATACTCACTTTCCTACTCATTCCATTGCTGGGAAATATACAAAAACAAATCCGGTTTAAAATTAATAAAAATGTATTGTAAATTGCCTTTCTGAGGATATATTAACCATAATGCCTAAACCACCATAAAAATATGCGCACTATTTTCATCCAATTACGTTGTATAATTCACGTGTGGTGACATGTGTGTGTGTGAGAATATATCTACCAGATATTTATATAAAATGGCAGTAAATTACAAAGAGTAATCCATTATTGTATTATTATGGATATTGCGGCTTTTCTCGCTAACCAATTTATGTGTCTTTTTCAAGAATAAATGCGTTATGAAAATAATGAGATTGCACGCACATTGTATACGTACTCACTCATATACACACACAACAAATAAAGTTACACCGATTTACTACTCTGCTGCCAAACTTACAACTTTCATTATTTCCTTCAAAGAAAAAAATCTGAAACAGGATGGGATGTGACATGTCACGAGATTACTTTATCTTGAGCAACAAAAGGCTTTTGACAGATAGAAGCATCACTTAATACGAAATGGTATACGAACACACAGACAAATGACATGACATGAGCATGTAGAACCGTTATTACGTGTTTTAGCTTAACCAACCGATGAGTGATATGCCGTGTACTGTGTGCTAGAAGATGACGATGATTATGATGACTCACACATCTATGTTTTTACATATATACATCTTACCTTCTACTCCATTCGATGTTGTTGTAAATAACCGATTTCATTAATACTGCGCCCAGTAAATGAGAAAATGAAAGCGTACTGCCGCTACAGCAGAATATTGTCTTTACGTCAGTCAAAGATAAAACAACCAGCGACATTCGCATCACTTTCCTGTTATTAAACAGATGAAGTTTACATCTTTATCACCCATTCGATCACACATATCACACATAACTGTCATTGGATTCTCCTCCATGATGAACAAAATAACGAGAGTAAGTAATGAAAGGATGCATTGCTTTCCATAAAATTTGAATGCCTATGCACTATTTTGCGTTTAAAAACGGTACTGTCTAGCTACTTGCATAATTTAGAAGGGTTATACACATATGTGCTGGTTGATCACACATATATGTGCATTTGTAATGTTTCTGATGGCTTGCAGTAGACTTACTTAAAATGCAAGCACAACGAACCACATTTGCGGAGAGGGTGTGAATGTGAGTGCATTTTAATGTAAAGCTTTTATCATTTGCAGCAGAAACAACGGAACGTCAGTTCTCCACATGATCATCATGATGATGAAGATGATCATCAAGCGCAACAAGGAGAGCTAGATGAATGGTACTTCATCATAAAAGGAGAATGAGAGAAAACGCACAATACTTGCAACTTGCAAGCATGCGATGATGATGGTGATGTGGGTACATTTTCTTGCTCACTTGTTTCTCCAGTGCACTTAACCGCACTGACTCCTTCCACCACTTCACGCAGGCAGTAGTGCGGGGAAACCAACAAGTACACACAGAGCAATGGATAGTGCAAGTACCAACTTTTGAGTAAAACAGTGCGTATCTAGTGCGTGTGTCTTGAGAGAGTAAAGTGTCCATCCATCAACCACATTTTGCTTTCGCCACTGACACCGCTGTCAACTGTTGTTTTTGTTTTCAGACTCGACTCCGATGTGTAGTATATTTAAGGGCTGGTAATTTACTTTTTCCCTTTTGTAATGCATTCATTCATTCAGAGAGCACATACACGTCACAGTTTTATACTCTGGAGAAAACTCATATGAAGTAATAATGCTGGTAGTATGTCAGAGTCAGAGAAGAACATGAAGTGAGGGCGAGGAGGGCAGAAGAGTAAGCACACTTGAAAGGATAATAATATTGTTGTTGTGGGGAAATGTAAAATGTGCTTGCATAAATCTGCTGCACCGGCAACAACGGCAGCATGTCGTGCCATATGAATGAATGTATGTATATTTCCTTGCATTTTTCAAAGTCAAGTGTGCCTTTTATTTTTATTGCAGCTTTTTCACGCGGGTATATTCCGACAGACTCTGCAGAGATGAGAGAGGGAAAGTAAAGTGAAAGGCTGCTGGGAATAAATAAAGTGGTAACGATGACGGACCACATTCATAAAAAGTGCACAGTTTTTTACAGTTTGTACTTGCCTTGCATATATTGAGCCATTGGTTTTTTTCTAAATGTTTAGCTAGCACAATCGTACGTAAAAATGAGAGGATATACATAACTTGTTAAAGAATTCAGGAAGCTCCATAAGAAATTCAAACAAAGAGGAAATAGCTGTCTTATAATAATGTATTGCTCAATAATTGTCAATATCTGTTTCTGACTAGACTATCATTAAATTTGTTCATTTATTTTGCTTTCCAGGTGGAGAAGGATGTCACTTGCCAAGCCATTGGGAAGGCAACTGGTTTCAGTCCGGGGTTCACCAAACGATAACCATTACACGCAGCGCTATCAACATCAAAGGACGTTGTGTGGAGGCAGACGGCGACAAATATCTTATTTACAACGAGTAAGATCCTTTACCAATTTATAAGCATGCGATTTCCCCATAAAACGTATAACAATTAAATAAAAAAATAAGATTAGAAGAGAGAAAGTAATACATCTTTACGATATTTCCATAAAAATGAACAGCAGCACAAAAAGCTGTTTAATTTTAAAAAGAAGGTTATATCGCTCAGTCATTCTCTTCCTTCATTTTAGCCAGTCTTCTTTCGAAGTAAGTGGCCGGGTCGGTATATTTTTTCACATAAACTAAAGTATTCATTATTTTGATGGGACGCAGATGGTGGAACACGCATTCCCTTCAGTGAAAATGTTTTATTATTCCCTTCGTTCCCGAGATTAAGTCACATTATTGTAACTTTTTAAGCTAACTAACTATACAGACAAGATGTATCATACATACATACATCTACCAACAAAATCCCATATATAGCCACACAACTACGCACTCATATTATTCAATTCCATGCAGGCGCATAGATATCCACGTAAATACGTACCTCTTTTTATTCCATCATTTGCATTTGCATAAAAAGGGTCAGGTGAACCCCATTCTCATGACCGTAAATGACTACCCGGGGAAATCTCTCTGAAAAAGAAATTCTTTCCCATTTCGCCTAATTGAAATAACCTTGGAATATGATGCATCCATGAAGACCTTCCATCCTCGTCCTCGAAGAAAGCAACACAGAACATTTTTCTATGAAAGGGGTTCTTCGGAAAAAATAACCAACATAAAGAAGGCAAGCAAGCAAGGCTATACACTCGTCTAAAAATAAGTTTTTTTCTTCTATGCATCCTTTTAAATATTATCCCTTTCCTTTTTATTTAAAAAGGCTCCGCTTCTCTACCTACTTACTAAAAAGCGAAAGCTTATCATTATTATCTTGCATGCTTATATGCACTTGATTCACGGTTCACGGTAAAATTACTCTTGTTACAAGTTACTCTACTTAATATTGAGAAAAGTTGGTAATAATGACGTACAACTGGTTACATATATGAGTCCAAAAATAATAAATAAATATACATATATAGATGCGGTGAATGAATGGAATGGGTGAACCGTCGCTCAAAAGTGTGAGTTAGCGTATTGTATACTTTTTTAAGGTTAAAGATCCCTATTGTATTTCACTATGCTCATTCTTCTCCGCTTTTCTCCTTTTTTTCTTTCTTCGTTTTTTAATCCCCTGGTGTGACTCTAATTGAAATTCGACGCTCGTTCCGTCATTCTTTTTAGACTAGCTCCCGTCAGTTTTTTTTCGGGGAGAACAATCGGTTGTTACCATTATAATCATCGCTGTGATGTGATGATGATGATCAAGTTGTTGTTGCTGCTGATGATTGCAATGTTAGGGGAAAAGAAGAATGCGAGTACTGGTGAATTAAGAAGATTCCTCTCTTGAATAAACGGACTCTAATGGCAGGAGTAATGGTGGTAGCGGCAATAATACAAGAAGAACAAAACAAAAAATCCTTTTCTCTTCTTAAAAAATTAAGCCGTGTATTTTCAATTCTACTCCTTGCCATCATGATATTTTCCCAGTAACTTTTATAATAAGCTTCAATCAACTCTCTCTCTCCCTTTCGTCATTATTTTGAAAAAAAAGAAAAACCTCTATATTTATTCTTGTAACTTGTATGGATCAGAATTAAAAGCTTTCCCTTAATGGCTAACTTGGCTGTCTGGTGCGGGTGCGTTCTATTTCAATAAAGCAACATGCGTGCACGGCTTGGATTTAATTCCATCATTCATTCCATTTTCTGCATGCTAATTAGCGTTTCGGTTAAATCCACTACTCAACTCAATCTATTTGAGCTTACCTGCTACACGAATGTAAACCTGCAAGGAAGTGGAAAACATTTAAATTTTTAATTACAAGTTACATTCGTACGGAAAAAAAAGTCTGGAAAAGTTTTGCATGAGTATTTAATTTCGATTCCATTGAAATGCGTAAAAACACACAGAGAGCGAACAATGAAAGCCAACATTTTTTATTATTTTTAAATAGTTTTAGGACAACCGTACAGTATTAAATGGAAAGCTAGAAGCAATGATGATGGATTAACCACACAGTTGGGTTTGAGTTCTGAAATAAAAGCAACAAGATATTTGTATGCAAACGCGGTGGAAAGTTGTGTGATGAAACGCGCACGATGATTAACTGGAAACACATGGCAATGACAGTAGAGGAGGAAAAGTGAATGGTTGTTGTATTATGTGCGTACAGCAGCGGCATGTTTCGGTGTTTATACGCATTGAGAGAAAATGTAAAATAGGATGCAAAATTGAAGGAGAATTAGTAGAGAATAGGACAGTAGTAAAATTACACAGTAGAATCGTAAAAGTGAAAAGTGCTTCATTGTGTAAGCATTTATTTGTTAGTCAGTCAGTCATCCAGTCAGTATACTCATTCCAAGTTCATTACGCCTCCATGGCTAATCAGCTAATTGAAAAGCTTCTTTCTTTCTTTCATAATAATGAATGAATTGTCAGTCTGCATACAAAAACGGTGGAGAAGCAGCGGCATGTTTCGGTGTTTATACGCATTGAGAGAAAATGTAAAATAGGATGCAAAATTGAAGGAGAATTAGTAGAGAATAGGAGAGTAGTAAAATTACACAGTAGAATCGTAAAAGTAAAAAGTGCTTCATTGTGTAAGCATTTATTTGTTAGTCAGTCAGTCATCCAGTCAGTAGTCAGTGTATACTCATTCCAAGTTCATTACGCCTCCATGGCTAATCAGCTAATTGAAAAGCTTCTTTCTTTCTTTCATAATAATGAATGAATTGTCAGTCTGCATACAAAAACGGTGGAGATATAGATTATATAATTTTTAGGTACGCATGTTATCAAAATGCATCCGATTGTTGGTGTGCTAGCAGCAACAGCAGCCGCAACACAATAAATACAGTAATATGGCATGCTTAAATAACAGCGGAAAGAAATAAAATAAATAAACTGAAAGTAAATTGGTCCCTGGTTAAAATAATTACAGAGAATGCGTATAGCACAATCATATCTACACGATCATCGGTTCATTCTGGGAAAAAACCATTCAATGCATGTCATTCATAATTCGTATAGATGGTTATGCACATTACATGCATGCCTGCCATTCAAGTACAAATTATTGCAAGATCATCACCGTCACCCACCCACCACCGCCACCACCTCTGCAGCAGACGAGATGCAATTATAGTTTTTCGGTAACTACATACCTACCACCAAAACCGAAAGCAGCAGTTAAAATACCAAAAAGAAATGTGTACATAATTTCCATACTGTGTTTAATTAGTGTTGCGTTGCATGTTTTACAGCTGTCAGAATGAACGAGCCATTTTGTGGCCTGTAAATTATCATTTTGTCAAAATGTTACGCAGACAGGGAGGGAGCTTGACTGCGTAAATAATCCTTTTGTCAAGTCACCTACGACGACTGCTACCATTATACTCGCTGTGACTAATGTAATGTAGCGAATAGGAAAAGAAATAAAATGCAATGATATTGCTCACTAGTAGTTACATATGTGGCGGCGGTGTTGGTTCACTCTAAAAAATTAGGAGTATAAGTGCGTACACATCCATTAGCGTAATGGCTGTGTTCTTTCTTGCTGCTACTAAATACATACTTGACTGCTACATCTATTTATATGCACCCTTTAACTCGCTTCGTTTTCCGTGCCATTTCTCATATCAACTTTGCCACGTACAGCTTCCGCTGACGTGCCTTATCACGCTGATGGTTCTACCAGCCAAGATCGGCAGATAAAATGGTTTTGCAGATGCATTATTATTATTATAAGTTCATACAAAACATTTCTCCATTCACTACTTTTCTCGGGTTCTATCGTCTACCTGTGTTTCCTGTGCACTCTCTTGTCTACTGCAATTTAATTTTGCTGCAGGGCTACCTTTTCCGTTTCCTAAACAGACAGCAAACAATGTAAATGTTGTACATGACATACACACACAGGTACTTACATAACGTTGTTGTAAAGACAGAGAAAACGCCCGTTTATCGACAGAGGAAATCGCTTGTGCATAACCCGATGATCATGTGAAGCCCTAACCTGGCCTTCCTTGTGCCCGCATTCGGCTTGGATTTTGGACCCTTTTAAGCTTTTTACATTACCCAACCATTTACCTCGCTCTGTTTCACTGTTGATGATTGTTATGATAGGGAAGGGCAGCCGGGTGATTTGTGATTTCTTATACGTTTTGTATCGTTGTGCACCAATAAACTTCATAATATATCGTTGTAGCAGTAATAGTAGCTGCATCAACTATTACGACGATGCACTCCCCCAGTCCCATTTTGATTGTGAATTATGTGCTAATTTTATTTTCTGCTGTTATTGTAGGGAAAAAGAAGTACCCGGTTGCCTCTCTTATCTAACATTACATGTACATGCATTAGACTTTGTAGTTTCAGATTACTGGAGAAAAGATGTAGTTTTATTTATGGTTCGTTGTGTGGCCAAGCTTGGAGAGATAGATAGACATTATGTTGTTGTGTCTGTGATGTGGCCTTGGCGTGGCCAAACTCATTTTTGTTTATTGCACTGACTCTCAGGTAATTAGATTAAACAGAGCTTTATCTGCAGTGAACGAGATTATTATTATGACGGTTTATGGAATCCTCTCTCGCTGTTGCTTTTTCTATTTAAGGGGAAACTTTAGTAAATGAAGCAGATTGATTGTCTTTGTCTCATTATTATTATTGTTGTAGAGAAGGGAATGAGAATGGGGGAAAGTGTATACCACGAAAACCATAATGTTTTTACGGGTGTGTTGTAGAGATGATAACAGTTACAGTGTTTGCATTACAGAGTACATTATGAACACGACTGACTACTACTATTGGTAGTAGTAGTACACGTGTAATACTTTTGGTTTGGATAATCACGCGAAATGTGATTACTACTACAGGATGTAGTAAAAGTAATACAGTAAAATAAAGTATTATGTTACAGTAGTGTATATGCCTCTCTGCGTAAGTAAATAAGATGATTAATGGACAAAGGGGAAAAGTAATTTTGTTGGTGAGGTTTTGCCTCTTTTTTTTAACGTGGTGTGATTTTAATGGTTTTTACAGGCGGGATGACTGCTAAAAAACTTGTAAAGAATTCATGTGGCAGCCTAGCATACAGCCCAGCTTTCTTCTCTTCAGAAGACTAATTTAAAATGCGTTCTGCTGAGAGATATGTAAGAAGCAAGGTTGCGGTTGTTGGAAATGACTGACTTTTCCTCTAGAGAAAGTTGGATGTATGCGAAGGTCAGTTGGTTGGTATTGACCTTGAATGTATTTTTTAAACTTGTGTCTGAACAGCATTCTGTCTCCCTGAGCGAAGACCAGTTCGCAGTGTCTGCTCTACCATAACAGGAGATGCGAATTTGTTTGCCATGTTTCGTCTAGACGCCAAAGCAATAGACTGCCCGTTTCGAGCTCCTCTGAGTTTCACGTATAACCGCGGTCACGGGGAATGTCGCTACCCGGTTTCATCCGTAGACTCTTGTACTCATCCTTCCAGGCTATTGCTAAATTATCAGGCCTGCCCGGACGTGGCAGCATCGGAGAGTTTAGGTTTGTCGAATTTTTTTTTTCATTTAACGGTGTTTCAATTTACAGAAATGTGAGCGAAATCTACTCTACCCTGTGCTTTTATCATCTCTCTGTAGAATTTGGAATGCTTTTGTTTGTCTGAATTTTTGTTTACAAATCTGGATCTTGCTTAAAAGAGATTACTCGCTTACACTTACACACAAAATGTAATCTGGGAAAACCAGAAAAAAGAATTGATGTTGTGGAACTGCCTGCTTTTATCACAATCACCCTCTCTCCTCGTGAAAGTGATATGATACAACACAGAACAGAATTGCCATATTATTATTTGCCATTGTATTTGTATTGTTAGGCAATGCTTGCTTCAGATTCAAACATGACGTAATACCAGTAAAAAAGACGGGAATGGGGGAATAACAAAAAGTTGCTGGTGAACAATGATAAATGATCATGTTTCTCAGTCTGCTTCCATTTTTTCATCCTACCACCGTCGCACAATTATACTACCAATATATATTGCACACACAGACAATAATGGCGATACTATCATGGTATATGGAAAATGATGATGGTGGTGGAAGTATAGTCAGCTACATTGGTACTGGCTCATCCCTGTTTTGCATTTTACACTTGTTTCCCCCTTTTTTACTTTCCCTAATCCTTAAGAGGAGGATCCACAGATGTTTGTTTAAATGAATGAATGGTTGTTTGTGGATAAAAGGAGAGGGAATATATTAAAACTAATGAATTTTTAAACTTGTATTCTTTTCTCGGAATAATAGATAGATACACAATGTATGCATAATATTGCATTTCCGAGAAAATACCATGCCCGTCCGTATAGTATAATAATAATTGTGTATATTTTATGAAAAAAATTTTCAGTGGAAGAGTTGCAGTGCCTGGCAAGTTGGAAGGAAGGCTCATCCCGGTATTTACTGGGGTTGATCAAGTACCAACATCACGCCAGCTATGAGGAGCGATTTCGATGTTTTGTGTACGAGAAAATTAAAAAAGGGTTGCCAGTCGTTGGGAGCGTGATTGGGAGTAATGGTGTCAGAGGACTTCACCATTCTTTATCTTCCGCTCAGCAACATCATCACCAGCAGAATCACGAGGAAATGTTGATGCAACAACCGCTCCTGCAATTGCAACAACATCAACTCATAAATCACAATATTATGAGGAATAACCATCTGATGAACGGTTTTAATTCAACGGCATCTGCATCGTCGTCAGCTTCCTCATCCTATCCGCTAGTCAGCTCGCCAGCTGCCAGTTCACTTATGATGGACCCGAATATCATGTTTCGGGTTTCGCAGAGCGGAGACGCCACGTGTAATGGACTTTCCATTCTAGAGGGATCCAGGACCATGACGTTTCGAAGAGGTAAAATGTTATAATCAGGATTAAACCAACAGAGCATTTTAAAATAGACTAGCGTAAAACGTGCATGAGTACTATTACGTACACGCGCATTTTCCAATCAAGGCAGTAAAAGTGAGGGTGGTGTAAAGAAAGCTTTTCAACTTTAATCCGACAAGCTCTTACATTACAATCAAGTAGTGTTACAGTTAATACCCAGCACATTTTACACATTCTAGAGGGATCCAGGACCATGACGTTTCGAAGAGGTAAAATGTTATAATCAGGATTAAACCAACAGAGCATTTTAAAATTGACTAGAGTAAAACGTGCATGAGTATTATTACGTACACGCGCACTTTCCAATCAAGGCAGTAAAAGTGAGGGTGGTATAAAGAAAGCTTTTCAACTTTAATCCGACAAGCTCTTACATTACAATCAAGTAGTGTTACAGTTAATACCCAGCACATTTTACTCACATAGATATACATACCTACAAACAAACAGGTACACATATAGGCAGTTAAATCATTGCATACCGATAATAGAATAGAAATTCTCTTTTTATATACCATACTTGATTGCGATTGACTGCCGATAATGCCATTTGCTGGGCTAAACTTTTTATTGTAAACTCAGCGAATAATACGTACTACAGCGCAATAAAAAGATTCGTTAGTTAAGCAGAATAATACATAATAAAAAAGTTGTAAGTTTTGAGAGAATAATACAAAGCAAGTTACCATCACCGTATAGTACAAATACATATTTTTTGTACAGTTTAAAATGTGGCATTTTCCGTTTTTCTTCTTTTACGTCTTTTGCTGCTTTCCCTTACTTCGTCTCATTCTTTTTCTTTGGAAAGTTTCAATTCCCACTCTTTTGGAGATTCTTGATTTGTATCATTCATCCGCACACAACAGCACAGCAGCAGCCGAGCCGAGAGTAGACATCGTGATTTGAAAATATTGTGGAAAGTGGATCATTCCACTTAAATGAACGAAGAGGAAAAGAACATTTTTAAGCTTGACTGAGTCCATACATATTACTATACTTTCCAACCAACCATCACCACACTTGGAATAAAGTACATTATTTTTCCTACACTACACTACACTTTCACTAGACTGCATACTTTGTCCTCTGTGAAAAAAATTCTCTCCTCTACATACACTGAACATAGTCTAGTGTAGTGTTGCTGTTTAATAATATGAACAGGAAGTCTGAAAGACGCAGAGTAAGTTATGGATATGCCGTGGTGCTGTGTGTCGTGAAACTGTAGTGCATATAGAAAAAAATGTGAAGTAGAAACGTAAATCCTTGAATGAGCAGCCAACTAGGAAAATGAACTCAAACGGTTGGTTCTTATATGAAAAACGAATTGTTATAAAGTAGCATATATATCCACCACACAAGACTACATTTCTCACACGCATTTCTCTAAAAAAGAAGTAAAAGTGTTGCCTTTAATATTATACTGGTGGCAAAATGGGAGGTAGTATATAGCCCGTAGAAAAAAGGAATGCTGTATGCGTTACCCTTTTCTTCCTTCCTCTATTCTTACAACAGGGCTATTATACTACTACATTATTATTACGTGTAGTTACAAATACACGCACACACACTCTGCTACTCTATATTTCTGTTATATGAGTAAAAATTTTTTGCACCGAGGTCTCTCCATCACATGCAGGAGGAAAAAGGGAAGTAGTAACTTTTAAAGTACATATCCGACTCTAACAAAATTGTGTGAGTGAGCAGGCAAAAAGCTTAATTCGAAATTTAGATTCTTCAAAGTTACTATTTTATCTGCATAACTTTCAAGTTAAATACCGATATGTAATGCTCATGGATAAAAAATGGCTTTTTCCACTCGCCGTAAACCATAACAAGTACTGTAGTGAATTATCATGGCTATGTGTATGACTGACAATATCAAGTGCCTTCACTGAATGAAGTTTAAGAAAAAATATTAAAAAATAAACGATTTACTTTTCTATCTTTACTTGTACTTTGTTGATGTGCTTTGTCGATACGCATACAGACACACACGCACATTTTTTTACCTTCCCTTCCTTCCATGAACCTTGATCAGCGTATCAACTACTATGTTTGTTGTGTGTGTTTTGTCTGCAGCAGTACACCCACGCACTCTGTTTCCCTCTGTGTGTTTAAGGATGGAATTTTTCCCAATATATATTTTTTCTCAATTTTCTCCTCCTGTTACAAACCTAACTTGCTTATTGTACCTTGTTCGCCCTTTTCTCTTTACCAATTTCCATTCATTCATGTGCAGCCCACCTCGTTTAGCTCGTTCATTCCCCTCGTTTACTACTTTTTTTCTTGGTTCTCCTCTGTAGTTTTTCTTGCTGCTAGACTCGCATTTTTGTACTTTTTTTACTTACAAGTTGTATTTGTGTAGACGATGGATATTTTTTTGTTTCGTTTGTTAGCTCGTTATTGACTGACTGCTGTGCTTTGTAGATGTTGTGTACGTGTAGCGTTTATTATTGCTACCTATTTCAACTTATTTGAGTAGGTAGGTTGTGTGAGGAGGATAAAGGTTATCGTATAATTTATATCTGTTTGTTTTTTTTCCTGCACGCTTTTCCCGTCTACGCAGCAATTTTAGAGTTAATGGTGTTGCTACCATTAATATTAGTACTCTTTTGCTAACCTTGCAAACATAAGTAGTAATATAATAATAATAATAAATTGTCTGCCCAAACTAGTTGGACTACACAAGACAAGAGCATGTAAATAATTTGATATTTTTCCTTTGTTTCGTGTTTTCCTTCGTGGAAATATACAGACACACGTCTTGTTCAAGTAAACAGAGGAAAAACAATATAACTTTTGGGAAGAAAAAAAATAGTAAAATAGAATAAAAAAGTGGTATCTACTCTCACGAAACGAAATGTAGAAGAATATTAAAATATGTGCATAGCTTATATCTACCTGCCTAAAGTCGATAATATTCCTGATACGCGTCTCTATGTTGTGTGCTCTTATGATTACAAACATAACAGACATGTAATATGGAAAGCAGCCACAAACAATGAATTTTGCCATTTTCCAACAAAGTGAAAGCGATATGAAAAATAAAGCGAGACAGAAGAAATCCTTGTTTTTTTCTTCTGAGGATAATATTATTGTATCCTTTGCTTCAGGTCTCTTTGCCTTTCTTTCTTCTTCTTGTTCTGTGGTGGCGGTAACTGTAGCCAAGTCATAATATAGAATTACAGTTTTGGTTAACGGAGAAAGCCCATTTGATAACGTTCAGTTTTTTCCACAGTTCAAATAATAAATATTATACAACAACAGAGTAGAGTATAGAGTTGCCGGTATAGCATAATATCAGCTTATATACATAGTAGCATTATCTTTACTTGGAAAATGTAATACTGTTTGGTTGTGTGGACGAATAAGACGTAAGATATCCCAAAGGAACCATTTCACCAGACTCATTCCAATCGAAAAAGACAAACAAAAACGGGCTCTTTGGGGTTTTCTTTGGATTCGCTCTTTTATCCTTGTATATTATATCAATGTTTTGGTATTAACGTTGTATGCAAAAGCACAGCATAGTATTAAATATGTACATTTTTCTGATCTTTAGGCTTTCTCTTCTCTCTTTCTAAAAATATATTTTCACTATATGAGTGAGTGAAATGAAAACGAGTTGTAATGGTGGTTTGTGTGATGTTGGAAACCTTGAAATTATACACCCAAGTTACGTAACTGTTTTTTGTATTTGTTTTTCCTGTGCATTCCTACCATTCGCAGAAACCAAAGAGTTTTTTTCTATCACCGAAGCTGCTAGAAAACACCACTGAAGTGAACCTGTCTCTTTCCATTGTCAGCACAGCCGTTTCCTTTTTTACTCTTCTTCACCAACTGGATCAGGTTTTTGCAGTAATATCGATGTCAGTGGCAATAACAAAGCGTTGGCGAAAGTGGATATCCTTTCATATAATATATCTACATGATGCTGTATTGTGTTTTTAAGTTTGCTAGGAATAACATCGATTATGTTTTATGCGCTTTATATATTTTTTTCTGGTTACAAGTGGGAATTGTCTAGAGTGAAAAAACAGAACAATAATATAGGTATGTAAGTAGAATGGGTAGCTACTGATTCAGCCCGCAAAAATAGAGTTTGCACGGACGACGACCTAAAGAAAGTTTTTTTTCTCGTATTTTTTCTCCCATCTGTTCATTCCGTTTCGGGGAGAAAAGAATGCACGGATGCTCTTACTAGATTTCACCCAAAAAAATCCTTTTGTCCTTTTTGCTCCTACCACCACTATGCATGCCAGCAGTAAAACGATAAGGATAATCATTGTACTGCTGCTCATGATGATTATCTCTTTCCACTACGCTCAGCGCTAAAACCTCTGGCTGTCTATGTCTCTGCTGCTACCTGAGGAGGGAAGCAGGTGATGCTTCAAAACAGAACCATAAATTTATCGACAGGTGTGGCCTAAAGTAGTATATATGATAGAGTGGGAAAAACAAGCAGCTATTTTTAGATAACGGTTTTTAGCTAAAAAATGTGCTTGTCTACATTTCTGGCTGCGCATTATACCTATAAATTTTTCGTATATTGGCCTAGTGTCCACATTGCACTCTCCTATTTAACATTTATGCTATACGCTACTTATATTCGATTTTGCAGGTAGGTAAATACACGTAGGGTACACTCGGGGCCCTACTTTGTATGTATACATGACTCTTTTTTTCAAATCAGGTCATGATTACACAAAGGAACCCAAGAGTGTCTGCCGTACAACAATATATTTAAGTAGTCAATTCGAAAAGTGGTTGGAAAGAAAGAAAAAAAACTTTCTTCTTCTTTTTTCGGGAGACTCTATCCATATCTCTCTACTTTCTTTTTTCCCGATTACCCAGAGAAAGTAGAAAAAGATTGGAAAAATAATGGTGAAAGTATTTGGTACACATGAGTTGGTAGCTAGGTGGGTTAGGTAGTTTGGGTTGACGTGAGAAAATCTAACTTGCAATTTCCCTTGTGCAGTAGCACCAGTAGCACGATTGCAGCTTTAACTGAGAAAAAAATACATAACGAAAAAAAAACTTTGCTCGTTGCCTTGTTCCTCACATGGCATAAATTGGAAAAGGGAAAATAATAGCAGGAAATAAGTAGAGTGAAAATAGATAGGAATGAGAAAATATAGTTCAAGAAAAGCGTTGATGAAGACGAAACGAGCAGCAGTAGCAGGATAAAGAAATTTGTAGGTACATATTTTGCAGAGCACATGCCAAGTTGACGCACACAAACTCCCTTAAAATGTGTATTGTTGATCATGTGTCATTTCTTCCAATTATTGCAGTAAAGTTACATCTCATTTTAAGTTTAAGACCACCTCTTCTTTATATGTAGCTGGTATATGTTCCATTTGAAAGGGAAAGTGAAGGTATCAGCATGGCAGAAGTCGTAGGATAACAGTATTTTTTGCTTAGATCCTTCCTTTTGTTTCATGAGAATAGTTTCTTTAGGTGGATGGTGGGCAAGTTGGGTCAAGCACCTGTCCGTCTGTCTCTTTTCATTTCAGTCAAGTATCTTGTTGTTGTTGCTGTTGGTATTGTGTGATAGCTATGGGAAGCTTCTCGCCGACTACGTGTGGACTTTTCTGTTTCCTCTATATCCTTTCTTTCAGTTTTTCTCTCAGAAAAAAAAAACCCAAAAGTTTCTTTTCTCTTTTTAGCTTGCTTCCTTCCTCCCTCTCGTTTTGCTGAATAAATAGAAAAAGAGGTAGAAAACAATGAAGCATGGGATATTTCAGCGAGAGAAGGAAAGGTAAACAGAGAGGGGATAAACACGACGAGTAAAACTGACCTCTCAACAAAATGTAATCCTTTTGTTTTCTCTTGGTCTGTTGTCATTATTACTACAAAGCTATCTGTATACACTACCTACCTAAATATCCAAACTTGTTTGCAAACAGGAGCAAGAAGGCAGGTGTAGCTTTCCATTTCCTTTACGTTTATATTTTCATTTGAACAAAAATTTAGATGGGGACTTTATCCATCCCATGCCAAAATTGTAGTGCCAATATAAAATGTTGTTGATACGACGTTGTTTATATTTAATGTCTAGTGCAAATACGTGTAGCCTGTCTCTCCAGTTTATCTCCACGTTTTTACGGGCAAATAACTGACAGTGGTGGCAGCGGTAGCTTCCAGTAAATTGGAAGACATTTTGCAAAATTCATGTGTTTCGTTGTGTATGTGTGTGTAGAAAGGAGAAAACCGGAATCATGCAGATGGGACACGGCGGGCCAGTGAAAAAAAATGAAGAAAATATATACGCACATATACATAATAATAATATGTGGAGTAATATAAATAGAGAGTAACAAGCTATATTACAAAAAAATGCTGTACACAACAAGCTTTACTCTGTGGATACCCTGGCACAATATTCACATTCTGTCAAGCCAGGTAAAAAGGAAGAAAGGAAAAGAGTCTAGACGCACGAAAACTGCTTTGTTAAATAAAACTTTCAGAGGCTTTTCTCTCTAAATTGCGATACTGCATTACCTATATTACCTTGTTTGTGGCGTGGTGTATTGGTTGGATGGTAGGGATAGGTTTGGGTATGCTATTATTGGTATGGCACACACACGAGCATGTCGTCGGAGTACACACACAGCACAATTACGCCAGTTTCCTCCTCGTGGCAGGGGGCTCCCTTCCGTTGCAGATGATGAGGATATGATAACGACGATGTTCTAGCGAGAAAAAAACTTTTATTTTGAAAAGTTGTGCTGAAGGTAGATTGGTTTTGAAACTCTCGTGCAACAGCATGATTTTGACTGGTGGTGGTGGTAGTGGTGTTGTGTGGTAGTACCCAAAGCTACCTCACGTAATAATGAACATACAATATTATCGGAATTCTTATTAAAGGGTTATTCGTATCGCATACAAACATACACACGACTGGATATGTAAATACATTCATATGTTGGTTATATAACAAATATATGTACATATATTCTGCGAAAGCCACACAAGTAGATCGAATGACTTAACTTTCTCCGTTGGCCCAATTTGCGATTTAGCTAACGCAAACTAACTGGCAGCTGACAAGAGCAAAAATGTAGCAAAAAATTACCAACATAACCAATAGTCAACTTGTATCTACATGTACAGGGAGTAATTTGCAAAGTATCTTATTCCACTTTTCAGCGTCACACACACAACCAACAAAAAATACAGATATCGAGAGGCAACGTCCTAAAAACTAATTTCTCCATTTTCATTAACCTCCATTATTGAACGGCTTGTCAAGACAAGTTTATTTAGAGGGAAAGTAAACTGCCCCGTCTGCCGTTGAAAAGCGGAATAGATATGTGGAATGAATTGCGATAGGACGAAAATGGTATTGATTGGTAACCTATCCCTCTGTATATGCGATTGCCATTTGTCTTTAGGGATAAACTAACAATTTAATGCATCAAATAGTAATATCGTTGTTGGCCCATAGTAAATTTTGGCTGGAAAACTTACAATTTCGCTTATTTTTTACGAGATCGAAACTGGCAATTTTTTCTACTTTCAACCGCGTATTTTATCCTGACTGGTAGAAAAAAACAGGCCTTACTTCTACTCCTCCATCTTATCTTATCTCGTTTTATCCTCTAATTGTTTTTTTTCAGTGCAAGCTCCAAAACCCTGTCATTTCCCATCGTGGCTCCAGATCCACCCACAGTGGCACACTCTTGACTTCCGGTCAACGTTCAGCTTTGACTCTACCAACCTTCGAGTGACCAATAGCTCATCGTCAACGTTACTTTTTGGCGATTTCTTTGGCTCTTCTGGCAGCGAGCCCAGTTCAGCTACAAGCAGTTTCAATATACTCAGCATGACAGCGTCCTGCTCACAAATTCTCGAGAGCCCCACATCTTCAGACAGAATGCGTGTGATACTCCATACAACTGCTGGATGGTAAGTGTTGCGCAGCATTAGCGCTTGCTACATTACCTTTTAAAGCGGATAATGAATATTGCAGTGGTGGTGGTGGTAGTCTTCGTCTCCGTCACCACAATGTACTTTTTTCAGTTTATTTTACGTGACACGCAGAAAACGGCAGTTTATCTTCCCTTTTTGTGGTCAACATTCTTACACCCACCATGAATGAATGTGATTTATGGCTTGAGCAAGTATCATGTTGATTTCGATGATAGCGTTGATAACTGTTATTTTTACATAAAAATAATCTACAAAATGTGAACAGTGTTATATCATAAACCGTACATAGTACAAATATATATATGTAGATATGTAAATAATACACCAAATTAAACCACGTAAATAATATACTTATCAGCAATTCAAATGCATGTATATCCAATTCAAAGCGCACGTAAAGTTTACTTCCGAGCAGAAAGTAACTACTAATTAAAATACCATTATATATCCGTATAGTGTATCAGGTCATGTTACATGGGGAAATTTTCAGTAAAATTACCAGCGGCAGAAATAAAGGTAGCTTTGCGAAATTGGAGTACAAACACAAAAAGGTAATTTTTTGTTGCTGCACTTCCTCCCACCATATTCTTTTGTTCAATATTTGACAACTGCTCGTAGCATTTTACTACTCAACGCAAAGCTTAAAGGCATTCCGACTCCACGCTACTACGCGGTGTTATGGATTTTCTAGAAAAGAAATCTGTTGGGTCGGTAGTTTCTCTGGCCATCGGAAGTTGTTAAGTGCAGAGCAAACTACATACATAAAAGGAAAATATACAGAAAAAAGTGCAAAATCCAGCAACAGTATTTTTATACCACTACAAAAACCCATTGTATTGTTCTTGATGTTGCCGGTTGCTATTTTGTGAGCACACAATATAGGTAATAACTCTCTTGTAAAAAATACTCCGTTATATACTACCTGATAATCCATCTCTCCAGTGCTACTGCATTGGCGGTTGTAAGTATGTCGTGTGTCGTACGTAGGTATAGTCTAGAAACTAGAAACAGACATAGGGATTTGTCCAACGTATTTCATAAATGCAACTAGAAGAAATAACATAAAACGGCAGTATAAACATAAACTACAAAAAGTGTAGAGTGTGCAGCAATTCAAAGAATAAAAAAATGTAACATTGTGTAAAAAACGATTTTCGAGTGAAACGACTTGTTTTCCTAGTACATAGTCAGTTATTGGTAAATAACGACATGCTGCTGCATTTTGTTGACATGTGTGTAACAGCAGCAGTGACAGCAGCATTCCTGCTACACCATTTTCCTTGCACTTTCTCTCCTTTACTGCTGAGCCATGCATACAACTGTGTTTACAATACAACTTTTAAATATTGTTTTCTCTTTGGACAAGTATGTATATGGTTATGTAATACATAAAAGCATTTTCCGGGTTTCTAGCCAGCAAAATATATTATATGAGTACACTGTTTTTTTATCTGTAGACATATCACTTGACTGTTTTTGTTAAATGAATGTTGTCGGTTGGTTGTGTAGTGAGAGAAGTGGTCCTGGAGTTTGCTTTTGTTGTTCTTGGAAAGCATGATCATGATCGTGATGATGGTGGCGGTGAACAAAGGAAAACGTCATTTGGATTGAACTGACGTAAAAGAATGGAAAGCGAGAGCCACTACCACCACCGCCGCCGCATGATGATAAATTACTGGCAAAAAACCTAAAAACTTCCCGTTTCTTTATAACCAGTTACACAGACAAGGAAAAGCTCTATATAAGTTGAACTTCTTCTTACTGACATATAAATAAAAAGGGGTTTGTATCAAAACCAAATAGGAAGAGAGTATCAAACATCATGTTTCTCTCTACCACGGCCACCAGAATAGAAAAGTGTGATAGCAAAGCAAAAAAATCTGCTTGATGTTTTCTTTGGAAAAAATAGTCGAGGATGTAAGTACACACAACACAAGTGGCAGCTGTGCACATATTTGAGTGTGAATGCAATCTCCAAAAAACAAAAGGAAAAAAATGTAGTAATACTTGCGAGAAAAGTAGTTGTTGTTTTTTACAGTCCTGAAACAATTTATTTTCCTGGAAAGTAGCATAACAAATCTAAAAGGTATATTCTAGATATAATTTTACTACTGCTGTTGATATTATTATACGGCCATTCTTTTTATGGAGTTTAAAAAACAAGCATGTAAAACACACGACATTCACATAATTCTGGCAGACATGTTAAGATTTATATTGTGAAATTTTTTAAGCAGCCAAAAAAGCCAAAAAGAATATACTTTATAACTGGTGTACTTATTCATTTCATGAGACTTTTTTGCTTTTTTCCGAGTACAAGCACAGCAGCAAGCAACTCCTTTTCTTTGTTTTTGTGATTTTGTTATGGGTGCGAGCACCTCCTGCTTTCTTGATATATGATCCTCTCAAGTGAGTGTGTCGTTCCTAATGGAACTGTTAAATGACCAGTCAAGCAGAGTGCATAACCAACGTTGCATTTCACGGGGCAAAAAAAAATAACAATCTAAACTGCCATCATGTCAGTTTCAAACAACCTACTGTATATTATGCCATACGAAGGAATGAAACTCCAGTTCTCTCTCAAATTGTTTCTACTTTGTACTTGCAAGAACATTTGTTTTAATTTGCTATTACATGGCTTTCCAAATAGATCAAAAGTTGGGAAACGACAGAAAAGTACACAAGAAAAATAGAAAACTATTTTAAATGATGCATGACCGACGTTTTTAAATGTATTTATCATGTGTATACTCAAACATAGGTAAGATGAATGTAAATGAATTTAACTACCATTTTCAAAATATATTGGTCTTTTCCTGAGTATAATTCATACCAACTGCATTTATTCTGCATAATGATAATAATAACATAGAATGCAACCAGTGCCTTTCAGAAATTCTCTAGCGTTAAATGTGTCTACATTTTTCTTGTATTATTTTTCGTTCCCGACAATTGCTGAAAATATGTTGGTGGAGAGAGGGGCTGAAGTCAAGAATGAAAATATACAAGTTTGACATATAAACCGATTACCCGCAGCAGTATTTCTTTTCATGTCTATAATATGTTGCATCCACTTATTCATCCATCCGCAACCATTCCTTACATTTACATTAAGAGTAAAAATGTAAAGAATGCAGAATGCATTTTTGATACCACACTTGTAATGGCTTATACAAAATTCATAAAAGATTGTAATATGGTTGAATGGGAGAACTTGTTGTAAAGTTACTTGTCTGTTATTTTCACATCATCATGAATAAGTAGCTTAGACGATGCTACATACACACTTATTTTTTTGGGAACTGCACAAACTTTTCATTCTCATGCTGCAAGCAGCAGTGCAAAAAAAGCATTACATTTTTTGTGATAATATATTACAAGAAATTCGAACAAACTACATTATGTATTATGCAGGCATGCATGCACTCTTCTCACTCGTCTGTAGTATCGTAAGAAGACAACTCGATAGAAACAGATGTGTTCACTCAAACTGTGTGAGCACAAGGAATCTCTCCTCTGACAAAACGAAGGAAATAACGAATCTCATGGTTTTTTTTGCTGGTGGCTTGTGGATCCTTGAATTTACTGCACGTACAGTTATGAAGATTGAACGAGAAAAAAGAATTGTGTAAAAAAAGCAAAATGTGTATCACATTTCCATGCAGGAGTTGTAAAACTTGTTACAGGAGGATATATTATATGGACGCACTTTTGTATAGAGTTGAAGGCCAACAGAAATGAAGGCAAGACAGATGAGAAGAGAAGATAGAAGAAAAAGAAGTTGTGTACATACTTTCACTTGTGTATCTATCTTGATGATGATAAGAAGATGGAAGATTACTTGATTCAATTTTCGGTGCATTATACTTTGTTTGAATGAAAACATACATATATATGTAGGCATATATTTTCCGGCCATTTTTTATTAGAAAAAAATAGAAAGAATTGTGGTCTGCAGCATCCTGTTGTTTGGTCGAGGGCAGGGAAACTATCTGATTTTCTCTCTTGTGTGTGCCTCTGCTGTAAGTAAAATTGAATAAATATATTTTTGTTGTTGGTTTTGGTGGGGAAGAAGAATGATGTTATATGAAGGCACATTGTAATTTCAAAT
>JAHZMV010001645.1:0-15099 GCA_027743765.1 Coecobrya sp. COE2
CGAAGCAGGTACGCAGCAATTCAGAATGCAATGCGTACAACACATTCTTAATTCAAACTTCTATTACCTGTGTCAGTACTAATTTTGATTGGTTTGTTTTTTATCACAGGTCAAAAAGCAAATCCAGAAGTAAGAGCAAAAGTCGTTCCAAGTCACGATCAAAATCCAGGTCTCGTTCCAAGTAAGTAATCATTACTGATTCAGTTTACTCAAAAGTATGCATATTAGTTATGATGAATACTCATCTTTCGGGTCAGAAACAGATGAAGACAAAATAGTCCCAAATTACTGAACAAAGCATTTTAATTTAGAAGCATGTGCCAGAAACTTATTGCTTATTTTATGCACATTTAAATATTTTATACAAATCGCATTATTCGCTTATGACAATTTTAGGAGCCGTGATTCCCGTGACAAATCCAAATCCCGATCCCCCAAAATCCAGGTATTTACAATAATTAATTTAAACTATGATAATATATGAGTGACTATTTAAATCGCATAAAGGAAACGTAGTACAATGAAAGTTTATTTATGATTTTCCTTGATATTTGTAGGGATAAGAGCCGTTCCAGGAGTGTCAGCAAGGAACGCCGTGACAGAGACTCTAGAAGTCGTTCTAAAAGCCCAGACAAGAACGGAGATAGGTCTCCTGACAGATCACCCGAAAAGGATGATGCGGGTGATGATTAGATCCATATAAACATAATCGTATGAATTATCTTCTTCAGCCATATTGGTTGTTTTTATTTTGTTCATAAAAATATCGTGCATCGTACATGATGTGTAATTGTGAATTCGTTAAAATTTAAAAATCATGAGTTTAGTTTCCAATAAGAAAATAAAAATCTTCGATATCATTGTATAGAGAAAGGTATTATAAATTTACATAATTTTTCCAGAAAGCTATCCTATCTAGTTGTAGACTTCAAATCTAAAGTATGTATTTAAGTGTTAATTGTAATACTGTAGAACCCATAACTGAAGTGGATGTATAACGTAAGACTTATATTAAATATTTCTTGGCTATTCTTGCATTCGTTGGTGAAGTAAGTAATAATATGTAGCTGCGTATTCAAATCTACATTTTGACTGGCATCGAAGTTTTATGATGATCATCGTATGACCAATAAGACTAGTAATTTGACGACTACCAAGTATAAAAAAGCAATGAAAACTTCGTAGGTTACACAATGTAAACTTGATGGGAACGGAACGAAGCTACAAAGCTGTATTTTCAGTTTGATAAGTAGGGGAAAATTGTATTACCTGTCAATTAGCTTACTTGTTTTGTCGTAAGTCGTAATTGTTATATTTAATTTCTTACTTTTTAGTACTCTCGAGTAACGCTAAGCTATGTAGTGATTTGTTATATTATTTTGAGTTTTCACGTACATAAAAAATATATTCTGTTCAGAAACAGTATCTTTGAATACAAATTAAACTTACTTTCAACATATTAATATTATTCGCATGATCAACTTATTATAATGAGCCGTAGTGTTACATTCTTGTTTATACATTCATGATGAAATAAGAATAAATTTTTAAAGCTTTTATGTACTTAAATTCATTTTTATTCAACAGCTTATTTCTTAATCGCACTGAAACGGATTGCCTGAATTTCACTGAACATCATAATTTTTTACTCAAGAGGATGCATCTTTTCTTTTTTATGAGGTAAGAATCATCATATTCATCATCATTAATTATAGAAATGTTATCAAACAGCATACGAGGATGTTGACAAGAATTGCAAAGCAAATTATTCCAGTAGCATCAACGTTTGTGCACTGCATTTAATAATAACATAAGTGATAAGTTTTAATCAAAGTGCTGATAAGTGCTTACGCAGTACAGACAATGGTGCACTTATGAATGTACGGAACAGGAACAGGACATTATACATTAATATCAGAGAGTTGCATAAGTAAAGACTACTTGTAATAATATTGATACAGCAAGTCAAGGTTTGCAAAGGTTCCATGAGTTTTTCCAGGCAGCACTAGCTTTTTTACTGATATCAAAGCTCTTCTGCTGACTGCAGAATAAATTCGCTTTCGGCTTCACTTCTCTCTGTTCTCATTCTCCACCCGCTACCAGTTTTATAGAAAACGTAGTATTCTGTCCTGGGTTGCCTTTTTGTTCACTCACGCCGCTGACAAGAGCTCATTCGGAGTCCAGTCAAGCTCTGGTTGAGTGGAAGAAACTCTTGCTTTTTATGTGTACTACTTGAGACAAGTAAAGAATTACACACACTCACATTCATACTCTATAATATTCTCCCTCTCTTATTATCCCTATAAATTCCATGAAAAGCGTCCTTTCCATTTTCATACTACACAATTTGCTGTATTGCAAATGCAAATACTTTACACAATAAAGCAACTTAAACTGTTGATTAAATAGCAGAGACATTTTGGTAGCATTAATAGCAGCGCTCCAGTCTCCACTCCAGCGAAGGATAAAGAAGCTTCACTTTAAATAATACTTTGTAATAAGAAGCAGGCGACAAAAGACCAAGCTTACATTTTCAACTTATTGTTGTATAAGAGGACACCGTGTGTTTGTGCACTTATCTGTTGACTGACTGATAAAAAAATAAAAAAATTATGCATGTAAAGTGAGCTGAATACATTATGTGGCCGATCATGTATTTTACAACCTAATAAGCATGGATTTCTCGACACTCGTCATCTTTCTACATTCAGCGTAGAGCACGTATTTACCACCAGCGCAGAGTACACATCATCCTTGTTTCTTGTTAAAAAGAAAACCACAATAGTCATCATTATTATAACAACAGCATCCTCCTCTAATCTTTTATGTGCTAATCGTTTTGTACAAAACTAAACTTTGGTCGTCTCTCGTATAATATGAATGCTTAAGCACATCACACCAGCAAACTTATGATGACTATGACTATTGAACTTCACATTACCACGTTATCGGATGGAGACTAAGGTGCATGATCATCATCGCACAAACTGATTTGGTTGATCAGTCGTTCTTCAGCTGCTGTGCATTGTGAATCATTAAAGTTAAATGTACGTTATATTTACCTTTGTATTAATGCTGTTGGAAGAGTGCAGTGGGTGATCTTTAATCTTGTGTGTTCCAGATAACTAATTTGAACAGAACAATAAAAATACCGTGATAGCATACACACACGTCATTGTGCATTGTGCATTTTTTACGCATATCCCAAGTACTGTATTTTCTTATTGCAGTATTATGCCAGATAACTAAAGTATGCTATTAATAAACCCATTCAATGTATGATAATATATAGCCTACTTCCAGACTATGAAATAAAAATCTTAAGATGCCATCACTGTTATTGTGGAAGTGAGCGTGTTTGCATGCAAAAAGAGTAAAAATTGTTTTTGAGAAGGAGATCTTTGTCTCAAAAGTTTTGGCTTCACCAAACTCTTCCGTGTAAATTGGATAATCCGATAATCCCAAAAAGTGTTGCGTTTTGCTTTGTTAGATAAAGCTTGCTGAAAGAAAGTAAGGAAGTGGGAGGATTGTTTTTGGATTGGATCGTGACCACATCATTTCATCTCCCATAAATCACGCTGCATTGCATATATGCAGAATATAATATGCAGAAGTGCTGTTAGTAAACTAGCGTAGAGGATTATATGTATGGTTTTTGCCGTGCCGTCGTGTGACGGTCATTGTCAAAGAACACGTTGCCGTTTGGATACTTTGGATTCTCGCACATATAGAGTTGCAAAAACAGGTAAGAAAAACGAATACATAAGAATATTATTATCCTCTGCAGATTCTTTTTAATATTAGTCGTAAGCTGTCTGTAAATTGGATTTCTTGCTATTTTTTCTGGACATGTAATTCTCATGGATTATATTGAATGGCTTCTGGCGTGTTTGGATGATTGGCTAACAGTACGTAATAAGCGCTTTGGGTTGAGTTGAGTAATATTTACGATTTACGTGAATGATTTTTTGTCGTCATTTTGTAGAGTTGAAGAAACAAGTTGCTACAAATTCATAACTTTTATAGTAATTACCCTATTTTTTGTCCCCATTTTGGGAGTTGGTAGGGCAAAACCAAATCATTAGGATATAATGCATGTGACTGTTATGTATTAATATTAAGTTACATCTTGATTTAAAGTAAAAATTGCGTTCGCACGGGAGGAAAATGTTAAGTAATTCAGTATTTACTTTAGAGCATCAATTTTCTCAAGGGCAAACGTTTTAATTTTTTATGAACCCGATTTTCCAAAGCGCCTTGGATAGTGGATAGTAAAAAAGTACTTTACTAACTTTACATAATATAATGTGGCAAGTAGAAATTCAGGTAGATATGCTTTACTTTACGGAGCCCTACTTACTAATGCTAAGGTTATCTCCGTGTTGAAAAAATGTTCTGCCTCTGCCAGTTTTAGCCAACTTGACATTGTATGGATATATGGATATTGATTTTAATAGTGCATGCTGTACTACTCACAAGCACGTATTACAAATCCGCATTATCTAAAGATGTCGATAAAAAAATGTCCTTTGAATTACGGATTCAAATAACAATTGCAAGACCAAACCCATGTGTCTGTCATCCTTGAGTTTAGTAGGCTTCTTTCTCCCTGTCACTCTTCAATTATATTTTCACAGAAATACGAGAATATGCATTGTCAGTATTGTTGACATTTGGATCAGCTTATTTTCAATATTGCATTGTGTAAATCAACGGAGTTCATAAAACAAGCAAAAAAGATTCATCACTGTATTAGTACGTTAAAGTAAATTGCACGGGTATTCTAAATTATGTACCTATGTATAATACGAGGAAATCGCGCTTATTTCTATTGTACTTATTTCTCGAGCAATATAATATAACTAACAGTTTAATGAACAATAAACTCTGTACTTTAATTACCAACTTTATCGTAATTATCCTCATCCATATTATGATTTGTGAGGTCATCTCCACTAAATTTTCTCGCAAACAATTTAGATTGTATGTAAGCTTACTTCAAATACAAACTATTACAATTGATAAATAATCTTCATTTCAATATATTTACTAAAGACGTTTATTCATAAAGTCTTCATCTATCAAATTGACAAAAAATGTTTTCATGATGCACGAACATAGTTCAATGCGTTTAAATGTTCAAGGATTGTTTACAAAGTTTTGGGTGAAGACACAGAATAAAAATATTTACCGAAAATTCATAAATACATAATAAGTATATAGGTATATACTACGGCTGTGAAGCGTATAATTTTCATCCCTCCCTACTAGACAACGCATGAATACCTAAGAGACTTTGTTTCTCCAGCCCACTCTTCAGACCTCATTTCATATCCCAAGAAAAGTTGCTCAACCACCACCTGTTCCATGATGAAAGTCTCGCTCTTTAAGCCTTCCTGCAACTGTCGTTTTGAAAGTCACTTCCTGCGTAAAAATGGTAATTGTTGATGAGTCAGGGGAGTGCTTCATTTTAAGAAATACATAGATACATACATCCATAATAATGTTTACTTCATGGTCTTGCAAAAGACAAGTAGCCAGTGTTTATGTAAAATATCGTTTCCTTTGAGTTTCCCTTGATTGAATACAATTTACTTTTACTAGGGAGCTGGCTTACTAGGGCAAGTAAAGGATTTTCATCCTAAAGAGGTTAGTTAAGAAGTTAGTTCACTCACAGCACGCAAAATACACAAACATTTCTCATTTTGGGAAAAGGTTGTGATTAGTTGCACTCCTACACAAGTTGCTGTAACACAATAGGTGCTTATTTCTTCCCCATCTGTACACTTTAAAGCAGATTGCCTAATAGTAATGATATATGTAATGAATATTATTATATGTTCAGTATTTTTAATTTATTTTTCATTGCCCCCTGCAATAGCGAATGTGAAATGCACAATTCTCTATAAAAGACTGCAGCAATTTCTGTGTATTTACAAAGAAAAATGACAGGAAAGAAGAATCACACTTTAATATAAAAAAAGCACACGCACACAGGCAGTATAAAAACGCGTTGCACTTGATAGAAAAACCTGCATTTTGGTTTTGGTTGATTTTTTATGAAACGCTGAGACTTACATAATACAGGTAATATACATACTACCAAATAACCTTCCAGACAATCGCTTATATAATCTATGCTTTAAATATCCTTTTGTTACTGTAGTATATCATTTGTCAGTATTATAAGCTATATACCTACTTAAATTGGTGTTCTTATGTAATATAAATGTCGAGCAGCAAGAGTCATTGCTTTAACTCTNATATACATACTACCAAATAACCTTCCAGACAATCGCTTATATAATCTATGCTTTAAATATCCTTTTGTTACTGTAGTATATCATTTGTCAGTATTATAAGCTATATACCTACTTAAATTGGTGTTCTTATGTAATATAAATGTCGAGCAGCAAGAGTCATTGCTTTAACTCTTTTGGGAGTAGTTCAAGTTTTTTTCGTCTTTCCGGTTTTTTGTTTTCCGGTCCTAAACGACTGTGTGTCTACGCAAGTAGAAAATCTGAAGATACGTCCTTTTACGAGACACATTGCGTCGTACGAGTGCGTATCTTTTTATTTTATAAAATATCTTTGCTTTCCTAGTCAATAGTTCCACAAAAGACCGTTTAAGGCAAAAGCACATAACACAGCAATAATTTTCTTGTTTTAAAATATATGACTGGTATATATTAAATTTTATATTGGTGTATCACTTCACTTATACGTATCGCATAAAATTTCATTTGACACAAATAATATAAGTATTAAATTTTAACTAGTACCTACAATTTTCTTTTGCGTTTATTACTCTGCATTTGTCTTATACGCATAATCATGCAAAAGTGTGTAAGTAGAAATGTGAAAATGTAATACGCAATCGTAAAGGATTTTAGATTACAATATCACTATCTTATTACTTATTACCCTTTTCCTTTTTATGTTCTGCTGTCATTTCATCACAAAGCCATCTTTCCTTTTTTGGAACCCCTCGTATTATACAATCTCATTTTATCTATTATGTTTGAATCAAATCAAATCTTTCATTGTTTTCATTCTCTCTTATCGTCATTGCATCTCCTCTCATAAAAAATGATAAACTTGAAATTCTATAATAATATGATATGTTGCATTGTTTCCTGACTATTTGTCATCAGATTCATTCAGGTGTGGCATGTATGGATCAATCGGAGGTTGTAAAAATACCGTCATTAATACTTTCCTTGACTGGTGAGTCATTGTTATCGGATATCATTGTTGCAAAAGTAGCGGACTTATTGACAAAATCCTGCAATTACTTTTCAATAATAACAATGTAACTTTATTTATTTTATTGCTTGAATAAAACGAACAAAAAAGGAAGGGTGGAACGAATCATCGTATAGCAAGATAAAGACAAAACAATGAAGGCAATACTCCATTCAACCCGTTTTTGAGTGGGAGTTTCATTCATTAAACAATTTTTATACTCCTTCTTGAGACTTTTCTATTAGTCCGTTGGGGGTACGTACAGCATGATTCGTTCCATTAAACTACAGTACCTTGATGCACACGTGTGGTTTGATATTAATGACATCTTCCCAACCACATTTGTAAAACAAAAGATGTGTATTCCACTCTGTAAAGTGGGTAAATTCAATAAAACAAGGTATTTAATTTTCTATGTAGGAGGAAGAAGTAGTGTGCTTGTAGTAAAAATAAAAATAAAGTAAACTTGTTGTAGAAATAGAACGCAAAAATGAACATGATACATTGGACATTCAGAAATAATTTTTAAGTTCATAAGTCTATTACGGAAAGTTCCGGTGACAGTGAAACTATATAAAAAAAATTGAATTTCGTATTTTCTTAGTAGTAAATAAAACAAGTTAGTTGTAGTATTCTTTAATGATGACGACTGGTTTATGATGATATGGTGTGGCAAGGGAGGCGGCTATGAAATAAAACTTTCATGAGGAATACCGTCAACAATCTTATTGCGTTATACAGGCTTACACTTTGTATTGTATGGCGTGATGTAGTAGTAGGTGTCCATGCACTTTTCTGACATCTTCAACAATACGCTCCAGTGCTCCCACAGGTTTCATCATTTCCAGGAATAGGTATATACACTACGAAATAAAAAGCAATGTCAGTTCCCGCACTCTTTCACTTTTCTTGTGCAATTACCCTCATTTTTTACCACTTTTTCCGTTCCCACGAGCTAGTAGAATTACTTTTTCTTTGGAGTGTATTGTTGTGCATGCATTTTAAGAAACATTAAAAAGACAACCCACTCACTACTAGTCACCCTTTTGTATTTTTCATGTTACAATTATTATTCTAGGCTCACCACTGCAATAATGAAGTCTGCAGTTTTTCATTGTGTGTTTCTCTTTCTTTAGGAAAAATGAACGTTTAAGGATAATAACCTACACACGATCATTTGTGATTGTGTTAAGTACTTATTTTTGCTTACTGTTGGCTTTCATTTCCACCAGTTAAGAACATAATATCATTATTTCTCCAGTACAATGTTGAATGTGGCAAAGCAGGAACGAATTATGGGAAAGAAACTCGATGTGTCTCGTATTTAAGTTCAAACTAATACGAACATTGGTAGAGAAAGATGAAAAGTTCTGCTAAATCTTTCATTCTTGTCGACAGAATTCCGTGCATCTTTTATAGAAAACTTTGTACAGTTCGTGGCAATATGTATTTGGTAACCAATCTAATTATCTTTTGCATTGTATAATCCAAACAATGGTCTGCAGTAGTAAAACTCAGTTGGTTAGTTTTGGTCAGTTCCCATTACGTGACGGACTGTTATTTTTACTAGTTCAACAATGATAGGTGTATAATCAAACTGCATGCAGAACGTTTTGAAATTGTATAATATGGGAAAGTTTTCCTCATTATGAGATCAAGAACACACACACACAATTGGCGCAATGAGCTGTACTAAATTTCATTAGTTATGGCTTGTTTCTTACCTGTGGAGTGCGTATTTCAGTAGAGGCATAACTGTCATAACACAACATTATAAACCATTTATTTTAAAATGTGTAACATGCTGTCGGGTACAGATAATGAAAATCATCAATTCGATAGTACCTAAAAATCTTATGTCAACCAACCTCAGTTTGAAAATGGGGCGGTGATCGAGTCGTGTCTAACCTTCACGGGTTTATAATTGTTTTATTTAGCCTCGTAGTTCAGTGATAGCAATCGTTTTGGAGGCACTGCTAATTTAATTATACAAATCGTTTATTGAAAATGTTCTTGGAAATATATTTTGCAAATATATCTTTAGCATCTACCTTTGGCATTCGTTTATGATATGCCGTCCGGCTCTCTAGCCATAATACTTTCATGAGGTTTTAATTTTAAGTAAAAATCTCGTTTATATAAGATAGTTAAACTTTAGAAATGAGTTAGAAGTAAAAAAATCTTACTAACCAGTAAATGCTGAAACCCATAGTACTTATCTATGACCTGCTTTCTCTATTCACCTGCCGTGCGCATTTATCCTTTGATATTTCGAAACTACAAGATGACTTTGGATATGCATTTCATTGTGGATATTTCCCAACTTTATATGTACATCGAAAGTTGGAATTTAATATGTAATGTAGATAGGTACTACATAATATTCTCCACCGTATTCCAACTTACCTTTGCCTAAAAATATAGTGCAAAACAAAACAAATAATGAAGCATGAAGCGCGTTTGAAGTACCGTCATAAAGAAAATATTCCAGATATCTCTGTTTCGCTCTGGCCTACTTCACGAAAGCGTTTCAGCATTTTTACATCAACGGGAAGATGTCTATCTATTAGACGTATAATATGACCTGAACTTGGTTAATATTATTCTTAGGGGCATAGACATAAAAATCTTTACTGACCTCTTTATCTTCATATTTGTACATCACTTGCATTAAACATGACCGCAGTACATCACTTTATGACTACACAAGGAAAAATGCACAGCGTGTACTCATTTCCGTAAGAGCTATCTACTATAATAAACTTTTCTTTGGGTCGGGCTTTAGATAAAATGGGCGAGAAACATGTCCATAAGAGCCAGGAGCATTTTTCCTCCAGAATACCTAGATAATTTTGAAGTTCCATCTTTCATCATCGCCATAAATATCATTACACAATGGATTGTCTGGAATTCGGAAAATGGCGCGGCAGATAAGCCTAGCTACAATACTTATCAAATTGGTATACTATAAAGTACCTACCCTGCCACCGCATTATTATGTAGTACCAGAGACCACATAAGCAAAAAAAACAATGCAAAAACTTCACCGGTAACCAAAAAACGTGCGCCCGATATTTTATAAGGTTTATAGGCCATGGTTCTACCTGATTAAAACCATTTGCGTTTGTTATGTAAAGCAAAAAAAAACAATGCAAAAACTTCACCGGTAACCAAAAAACGTGCGCCCGATATTTTATAAGGTTTATAGGCCATGGTTCTACCTGATTAAAACCATTTGCGTTTGCTATGTTATTCTGGGACACTATGTTAGCTAGAGTGAAAAAAATTGGTGATATGTGTTTTATTGATTTTGCAAAAAAACCATAATAACACAACAAACACCTAAAAGCCCTGTTGAAGAGTATGCAAGCTGTGGACAGAGAGGGACATTGGCCAATATCATTATCAGCGCCTCGTGTTTATTTACATGCCACTCATGCGAGCCGAACTCATTCTTGGAACATATCATCAAGGTGAAGGTTGGGTTTTCTAGAACGTGGTTTATTACATTAATAATTCCATTCCATGTCGAGTTCGGGGAATGAGTCGATTATGTGGACAAGAGCACACACACACACAAAACAAAACTTATTTTTTCTATACATATTACATCCTACGTAGCAGTTTTCTCTCCACACAATATTTTTACTTAATAATTCGTTTGTCTTCTTGGCTTCGTGAATTGCATGTAGTATGGCTTACGAATGCAGAACTTTGAGGAAAACTGGAGAATAAGTTTTAGTTCCAGTGGGTTCATGAGCCCATTCATCGTCAACTGTCAAAGTATTTCTTGTGTTCTTTATCCATCGCATTCTACATCTATGAAAAGTTATTACTTTTGCGGAAAGTAAAGGTCGTAAAAGTTGTAGGGTTGTAACAAGTTTTTAGTATGATTTGCTAATTTCATACACGAGCATACTATACCCACTAAACTTTTCGTTGGAAATGTATTTTGAGGGAGGAAGTAATTTAGTGATTCTGTCTAAAAGTAGCATGTAAATTAGTTTACGTTGTGTGGGGACGGGCAAGTATACAAAGCTTTTGTTGTAATGCGAGTTTCGGTTGAAATGTCAGAGTTAATTTTGAATGCAATTCAAGGAATCTGCAAAGTATGACGCATATACCTGCATAAATGCAATCACATCATCATATTTTATTGTTGAGGCAAACTGTCATCATCAATCTCTCCAACCTCAAGGTGGAGTTTTTTCTCGTAAGAATGGGATCGATCGTACTCTGTCCTTTTGCCTACTAAACTTCATTCTACTCAATACAGAGAGCTAAATCACAGCCCAAGTGTAAACCAATGTAGAATACTTATACAACTTCTTATAAGATGAGCCAAGAGAAATTGTGCTTTTGGTAATAGTGAAATAGTACAAAGGAGGATGCGTCATTGGGGCTTCCCCCCGTCATCATCGACCTCTTTTATTCTATTCTTCCTTTTCTTACAAGTTGCAAAAGACAAGCTAACAAAATTCTCTTATCCTCAAAATCTAGTGTTATGAATTCAGTCAATTTTGTGATATTTACGGCGATAGTTAGGCCTTGACATTTTGAGCGCTTTGTCCCTTTTTAAATACCTAAGTGCATAGTAGGTACTAAGGTTTTGGTAAACTACGCCATAGGAAAACCATTGAATTGGGTAGGTCATGTAAAAATGTGTTACATTACAACCGATATGGTTGCTCAAATAGACGTGATGCATAATTTTAATATAAATTTGAAACAAATTAGCCATTTCACTTTATGAACCACGCCTTTTATTTTGGGCTGTAATGAGTTATAAAACACTCTTTGGCTGCAGCATTAGTACACGAGAAGTAACAATTCTTCCAAAACAGAATGGTCCGTTGAACTTTAATTTGTCGACACTGACAGTCTTTCAACTTCCTTTCACTTCCCACCAAATTTTGTTTATTTTGCGGTTTTAATAGCTGGAGCCAGTTTTCTGTCTCCTGTCTTCTAGTCATGGTGTATAGCGTAGGTACACATACGTTCTATGTCTCACTACATTTCTTTATTGTTTTACTAATGAAAGCATTTTATAGTATAACAATAGAATTTTACTCCATTAACCGCTTAATTACCCCACTGGATTCTCCTTTAATATCAGTCAGATGCAGCCAACGCGAAGAAGGATTTATAGGATGTCGTGCATTCTGCCTCTGATGCTAACCTTTTAGTATTCGCATTAAAACTTGTGCTATTGTGTCCCGAAAGACATGAGAAAATTCAAACTTGCAGCGTAATTACTTTATTATTCTGCTGTCTGTCCTACTTTGTGTGTGTGCAAGTCTTAGGAATATAAATACACACAGAATATATCAGTTTATATACCTATGTATGTCATGCAAGCATCTATTTTATTCTGAATAGCTTAATTGTAGCGGTTTTATGTTGTATTTAATTTCACTTTTCTTGGTTTCTCCTTTAAGCCAAAGTTTTCGTTTACGGCGATAACTCGTCATCATTCCAAAACTTCAAACTGGCAAAATTCTATACACGCCCGATTCAACAATATGCTATTGTGCAACATAATTACTTAACTTTTTGGCGAATGGTGACTTACCATGATATTTCTCCAAACATTATATGCTAATTGTCAGTTTATTCATATATATACCTACATATGTAGTAGGAATATAGATTAATATACTTAAATAAACAACTAATTCAAATATAATTTGTGTCATGTATGTAGATTTACTGCTCATACTCTTCTTCGTTTGTGCAAATAGCAAGCTAGATTGTAACTGTACACAGCACTAGCTGAAATGTGGTCAATTTTTATTCTTGAGAGACTCATGAAAGCTTAAAACACAACACAAGTAGTGTTATATGCTACTTGGGATCCATTTTAAATCGAAGTTAACTCGAAATTATCCAACATGTCACGAATCTTATTTTCACATTTAAAGCGTTCTTTCTTTTGGTAAATGTTGTTATCGCAGTTAGAACCTACTGAACCAAATTAGGAAATTATGACACGACCATCACCATACTTATGGCATGATGATTCGCATTCCATAGCCAAACAGGCGACGCCATCAGCGATATTAAGAGATAAACACACATTTTTACTTGTGTTATGTGTCATCTAAGGCTCTAGCAATGGTATTCTCGTAATAATGTTCTAAAAAGACCATATATTGCGCTCAAATATTTAACTTCTTTCGCGAATGGTTGTAATGTGCACTAAAGGAGTTGCCAGTTTTCATAAGAGACAAGCTTATGATTACGACAAAATCGGGCACGGTACTGATGGTCCATAAAAGAAATAAAAACACGAGTTTGTGCAATTGTTGACGATAGTATTATTGCATAGCACACTCTTCTGGAAATATTCTTGTGCGACTCGCGTGGCTTTTCATCTAGTAGTATCTGGTATGCAGTACAAATAGCCATAATTTGTAAGTAGAATTTAATCAGTGGTAAGTAAAGTACATACATTTTTGGGACAGTGACAGTCGTTGGATCTAAAAGAACATTATATGTACATATAAATATGCCTGATTTCTGGCAAAACATATAAAGATAAAAAGTTACGCACTGTGACTGCCACATATGTACGCGCAGTTGTTCATAACACACAGTCCACTTTTTCTAAGTCTGCAAAAGTGAGTAAGACCAAAGACCAACAACCGAACAAAGTCTAGAGTCGAGACATGGAATACGTATATGACATGAATTTTCCATTTTGTAACAAAGCGTGTAGTATATTTTATCTGAGATATTTTAATGCACTTTACGTATGGATGTGTATGAATATGAGAAAGGCTGAGCTCATCCATATCATTGTAATATTCTTGTGGAGAGAGATAAAAAGTAAATTTATAAGAATGAACAGATACAGAACAAGAAAAATATGTGGGAGTGTGTGGCACTAGAGTTCAGTAGCCTATATTTTTTGGCAGCAGAAAGCGGCAGAGAAGAATGGAATGAGTCCAGTGCCCTATTGATTCTATTTTTTGTCTCCAGTACATATTTCCAGTGACTGGGTACATAATAATATGTACACTGCGAAAGAAGGCATTATGGCTAACAGAGATCAAGGGCTACTATTCTCCAGAGAGGGAAGCTTCTTGTACTGCTTGTCTTCCGCATTTCCCTATACATGCTCACATTTTATATTCCATTTATTCCAAATAGAGCAGTTAAAGCTCTTTACATGAAAATACAAGTCTTTTAGGAATACTTACGACGAGAGAGAGAGAGAGAAAGAGAGCAAAACTACGCATTGTGATCATGATGATCATGATTATGCTTTACTTATACTGACTTGTGGAGTGCTGTCTCTGGGGAGTTCCAACATTTGGGAGAAGACGATCGAGTATAAAAAAGAACTGACTTGCTTACACAGAATTCTTGTCACTTCTTCTCTTCTCGATGGATAAAACTCTTGTGAGTATGTATGGTTTGGTGAATACTACAAGACATGTTTTTGCTGAATACTCTGAACTGAACATTCATTCCTATCAGAAAGTATCAGTTAGAGAGTTGAGGAGTAAAAGGGAAAAAAGAAATGCAGTAATATAGCATTTTGATGTCAAGCCGTAAAATAACTCACAAGATTTCAAACTGTCCGCGATATTTTTCTAGTTGAGTCGTGTGCGGTGGTTAACTATTTTTACACAGACAGTTAAATACACACAATGCGAATGTGAAAAGCTCTGCGAAAGTATGTTTTTGTATTTTTTGTCTCCTTGTACAACTTCTAAAAAGAAGAATGCCTCTTTTGCCACTGTAACTTTATCACTAGAGGCACTTAAAAGCAAGGAATATTTTATGTCAAAGGAGAGGGACCGGGAAGATTCATCGCAAATCTAAAGTAAGTACTTTCATATGAGCTGG
>JAHZMV010001646.1:0-17472 GCA_027743765.1 Coecobrya sp. COE2
ACAATGGCATATAAACGAAAAATCCTCACACCTGCATTGTTTACAAAAATGTTGTTATTGTTATTATGTGTCGTATACATTGTGTGTGACAGTGAACTCTGGAAAGATTCATAGTGAAATCGAAAAAGAAGTATGAGAAATATGGAATAAAATACAATTTGAACATATTTGAAAGAAAATCATTGAAAAATTTCATCACTAAACCATTCATTGATCATTATTTTTTGCCATTTCCTGGGCTTTTAACGTCATCTTCGTATGGCGGTGGGGGACGGAAACTCCAGAATTTGTTTCCTTTCCCAAAGTTTATGGCTTCCTCCAAGGTTTCCTAAAAAGAACAACAAACGAATTCTAGACTTGGTTTTACAAACCAGAAAAATGTTGCATATCAAGTCAGATTTATTAATTACCGGCAATCTCTGGTTTAATGTTTCAGGTAAGCAGGCAGAAGACAGGATCCCCACAAATGACATACTGGCAACAACGTACCACGGAGCACCAAGATTGAATTTTGCCTAAGAAAATATTATAGAGTAGCTTATTGCATGTTCCATTTTAATCTTATGTAGATAATTTAAACAGAAACTGAGATGGTGGGTAGATGCTTTACCAAATACACAATGTAAGGCGTAAATATGCCAATAATAGACGCACTCGTTGAAGCGAAGCCACTTCCGGATGAACGCAAAGGAGTTGGAAATATCTCCGTAGCTTGCAGGTACACAACGAGAAATGTTAGTGTTATTGCGAATCTGTAGTTGACCAAAATATTACCAGTTAGTTTTACCTCTACATAAGATATATTAAGATTCAAGGTTTGTCTCACGTTCCCCATACACTGACTCACTTGGCCACGACCGCTGCTAGTACAGAAAATATTCTCCAGTTTTCGTTCATCGGAAATCCGACCGCCACGCCAGCAAATATACTTGCCACGAAACACAGTACAAATACCGCTACTTGTGTCCATCTCCTACCAACTTTATCACATAGTATACTGCCCAGAAACCCTGCAGGAACTTCAATCATCGCTAAAATGAAGAAGTTCATGAATTGGTCGCCTGACAAGTTGGAAGCGTTCAGGGTGATTGCATAGTAAATAACGCCATTCATAACCCAAGAGATTGTAATTAGGATCGTATTGCGTGCTAGTCGCCAGCTTGTAAAGAGCTGAAAGACGCTGTGTTTCTGATCGCATTGATCTTGCTTTATCACCACTTGTTTTAGCATGCTATGCAGTTCCTGATCTGTTAAGCGATCTTGTGTTCCGTTTGATTTTGCTATTGTCTTTAAAATTTCAGCTACCTTGTCCACCTTTCCCATACTGAGTAACCAACGAGGAGACTCAGGCATCCATATACAGCAAAGAAATCCCAAAGCACAAGGTATCGTTGTTATTAAGCCTATTAAATACCAGTCACGGGCTAGATAAGCCATCCACGGCAAAGATGCCATTCCCACAACCCAAATCATCCAAGTATAGCTGTAAATCCATGCTCGAAATTCTAAAAATATAAGTGATTGTAGCCAATTACCAGGTATTTCCTAGCGTTATCATGACTGACACCCAATTGTAAGGTACCTTTGTCGGAAAATTCCGCTCCAATCATTGCAGGAGCAATATATATCATTGGAAAACCCATCCCAGTGATCACTGCCAGCAGTAGAAACATCCAGAGTGTACTGACGACATACAAACTTGCAATTCTCCCAAAAATGTTAAGTATCAAAGTTAAAACAAACACGGGTTTCCTTCCAATTCTATTCAAAGAAAAATATTTCATCTTTCAAGGTCAAGGTCGTTAAACGCTGTAAATTTGGTTCATCATAGACAAATGATGAATGTTAATTTTAAAGTCTAACTTATCGGCAGCTTGACCCAGCACTACTGTCCCAATTGCATTTCCTACGGCATTCGCTGTTAAACACCAAGTTGCCCATTCACTCCGATCACATACCCAGTCAAAGTCTAATGGAATTGTATGGTCATAGTCCTTCAAATCATACTGCCATCCTTGTGTACACTGTATTGTTGTAGTTGTGTTGAAAATATCCGCAAACATTTCGCATTTGCTAAATTTTCCATCCAAGTCTCTTGGAATGGTCAAATTTTTCCATGCCTCGATATCCAACCCGGATTCCTCTTGCCCTTCCACCAAACACCAATGATCGGGTTCATACAACATAAACAGCAGATTCAAGCCCAGTAGCGGCTCCATTGCGGTGAGTACGGAAAGAATTGCATAAAGATAGAATTTTTGGTATCTTCCTTGGGAGCCAATAATGGCAAGGATATCATCGAGATCATTGCATGTTCGATATTTTTTCTCGGTGGGATCCTCTGCATCTCCATTGTTGTTCTAAGTTTATGCATAAACGGGTTTTACAATGTAAGAAAAGTATAAATGAATTTGTTTCTACTTTGTTAAACTTTACCGTGGGCAAGCCTCCAATTCTAATCCCTTTCGTTGCTGCCGACTTTATGGAGCGTACACTCATCTTTCTTGATTTAAATTATAGGCTTTGCAATACACACTAAAATTACACATCTACTATTGCCACAAATTGCATATACCCTTGAGGGGTTTTCCAATGGAGACACCAGAGCTTTTTTATTAATCTCTTTACGCTTATGTCCTACCGCAAACTGTCAATACTCAGATGATGTGACGAGAATCGTCACTACTGGGGTTAGGTGAGATATGTAGATCGCTTTTTAGAACTGCCCGGGTCAAATCGTGACTATTGTTATCCTCGTCATTTTTAACACCTCGTCTCTTTACTTTTATTTTTGTCACAAAATATCACAAACTCATAAAATCGGAGCTAGTTATTCATATTATTGCATTGCTCACGGAACAATTCAGACGAACTGAAAATAAACCATTAATCTCATTATTTCAGTGTACATGACATTAGAATAGCACACTACATTAATGAAGTCAGGATACAGAAATGCGACCACTTACGTAAGTTTAAGTTGTTAATTGTCCATTAGCTCATATTTTCATTTCATTTTCCCCAAAATCACAATCACATGTCCTTGACCATCACAATCCCAAACTTATGTAACTTTTGAAGCAACTCAAACAATACAGTCTGTCAGACAATAAAATTCGCTACATGACATGCATGTATTCACACACTCACAAACGCAGTCACTAAACCAATTGTGAATTGAAAACTGTCTGGTTTGCTGCTCAAAACCAAAACGCTGTAACATTACACTGCTTCCCGTGCATACAGCAAAATATATATAGGCACATTAAAAATTTCCGGAGAAAAACAACAAGAGCATTGTATTGACGTACATAATGTGTGTATACAAGTGTATTTTTATGACGGTTCCGTAAAAATCGGACAATATTTACTGACACTTGTACACTTCACCGGAATCTGTGAGAAAATCAGCAGAAAATATTTCAGCTAGTTAACTTTAAACAAATACTACTACTTGATATAGAAATGTATTCAAAGAAATAATAATATAAAGTATGTACGTATGCAATCGTACTTTTCAGCAAAAGTAAATACAACTGTTCTAAAGCGTGAGCGTCTGGAATGCAGAAAAATCTACTTGCTTGTCAGTAGCAAGCAGTCAAACAGGAAAGATGTTGATAAAAAAATTGCATGATCAAAGGTTGACGGTGAGGGAACAATAAAATATTTGAATTTTATGTTCGTAAATGCATTGCCAAAAGCTGAGTGGAGTTGTTCATGATTGTGATATTACTTTTTATTTTATCTTTCTCATTATTATGGTTTTGGGCATACCAGGTATTATGCTATCTCTTGCTCTTGGCTATTTTTAAGGAGGAAGGTGAAAAACGGCGAGAAGGATTTCGTGACACAACACCGTTTATATTTCATATAGTATTAATATTTATATTTGGTATTTGTGTGTGAAACGAAATGGAAGTCATCTTTGTTAATGAGACGTCGTATAATGATGATAGGTATTAGCAGAGCAAATAAGAAAAGAAATTATTGAGAGTTGATAAGATTTTGGTTTCTAAAGAAGTCTTAAAGTGGACACGTTCAGACGTTCACAGAATCGTTGCTTGACTTTGCATTAATATCTAATCAAGTGAAGATAATGTATTAAGAAGGAGGACAAATGACAACGAGATGAAGCCAATGGACTATTAGAAAGAAGGAAAAATGAAATGTCTTTGTATTGCATAAATCCAACCTTCGTTTTGTATACTGTTACCTTCCTTTCATGTAAAATAATTGATGCTCAATTGTTTCCGAGTTTTGCGCATAAGTACCTTGACTTATTCCTAGTAAATGCTTGGATTATTAAAGAAAGTGGAATTTCAGAATGACACTGTTGACACTTTCAATGGAACACTCACTTGTTGCTAGAAAAGTCCAGTTTGTCTGTTAAACAGATTTGAATTTTAATAAAGTTTTGCGCAGTTATTATTATTGCAGTTAGCGCATGTGCCACTGCACGTTGCACAGCATACAGTTACGACATTAGCTAGCGAACACATTCACCTCAAACAATCTCTCTGACAATCAAATGACGTCTCTAAACCTGCTAAAACCAAATGGATACTGATGACTGACAACACGAATTGCAAATGAGTTAGTAGCTTACTGTGATGATAGGCTCAGACAGATAGAAAGGATGGATTGGTTAGAGACGGTTGTTTTATTTGTTTACGTAGGTGAGCAGCATTGTTGTACATGTGCGGTATGTTAGAGGAATGAAATAATAATAAGAAATTGGTTATTGGTAGCAATTCATAATTTCTCAAATACAGTTAACGTACTTGAAGTTTAAAGTGGATCATAATAGATGATGATAATGCATCCATCCATCCTTGCTTCTAAATATCCAATGACATGTCACGTTCTTCTGAACAAATGAGGACAAGCACACGCAGACTAATGCATGTTTAATAAACGAAATTACAAGTATTTCCAACACTTTTGTAAGTACACTTGTAAGTAATAATATCATAAGTCCAGCATTATCTGCTATTGATCATAGGTATTATGTTCACGTTGATTATATGGTGCAGTTAACCATAATAAAGTTAGTTGGTCGCTATCTTATATGTCAAGATCCTTTCGTTCTCCACAATCAAAAAAAGGTTGCAGAATGAGAATGGGGTACATTTCCGCAGTGTACCATGCACATGTTCTAAATAGATTTGTAAATAGATTTTCTATCCAAATAATACTCAAATATGCAGGAAAAATAAAAGAGTATGGTACAGCAGGTGGTTATTTTGTATTTATACCATTTTGAGAGATACTAAACATGTCTCGGATTTTTTATTGCTCATTAACTTCGCAGCAGTTGTTCGGGTTTGGTTAGGCGTGCGGTAAATTAGAAAACTGACATCCTACATGCAGCAAATCCGTCATTTTAAACTGAGTGCATCTAATATTAGCGGATGAAACTAGACGGGATGTGATTTTTGTAAAAAGGGTAGTAATGTTTTATCTCTTTTTGGATTATGAGGAATAACACGTGATAACGAAATGTCGCACTTGTTCCGTCGATTGTTACGCTCAAATGATTTTTCTTATTTTGTCATGTCAAACTCTAAAATCCTTGGTGTAGACAGCTTCATAAATTTACTTTTCGTTTTCCTACAGTTTTAGCACATAATTAAAAGTATTGACTCTATGTACAATGTTCAGCCAGTTCTTGTGAATAGTCATTGTAATAACAGACAGTCTCTTTGAGAAATCGACCATGCTTGACTTAACTCACTAACCACTGCATTTAGGATTCATTTATTGAATGGGGTTTGGGGTTTGCTACCGGCAATGCACCTTGTAATATCGTACACATGAAGAAACATTTTGTGCATCGTATGCAGTTTCATAATCATTATTACAATATGTAATATACAAAGTTAGTTTATAAGCCGCATATTATGTCAATGCCGCATTATAGCAATCTATCATTGTTTGACGATTGGATTCAATAAGCCCATTAAATTCTAATTTAGTTGCTAGTATTACTATTTTGAAGAATTAAAACATCAGTTTTCCTCTTGAGAAACTCTTTATACTGAAATTGTTTAAAACTTGAGTAAATTTGAATAGATCGCTACGCATAACTTTTAATCAAGTACATGTGGAGCTGACGTATATACGTATTTATTTATTTTGAACACACATTATGCACTGCTAAGCTTATTTGTCAAACCATTATAGTATATCGTTCACCTTACTAGATCTAGATTATGGGAAGGATATTTATAATGTATGTACATAATGTATGTATGTAGCCAGGTTTAAAACCAAAGCGCATACATAAATTTATAAACTAATTTTTTAAATGTGTAGTGGTATTTTTTGTGGTGATATTTTATGAAATTTTGTTTGAGAATTTTTGAATAGTCTAATTTATTTAAATAGGATTCAATAACTGTTAAAATTATTTTATTTTCCGATACAATATATTTACCTAATTGCAATTACAACACTTCAAACTATAAACTCATACACGGATGCACTCGCGCATTCATACACTGTCTGTGACCTTCTTACACCATGACCATAGATGAATAGGATTGGATTGATGATAAAGGTCAAACAGTGATTTCTTTCTACTTATGTACAAGTTCAACATAATGTTCTTGAAGGTTTTGTAAAGACGAATTTGTCTATATTTCATCTCATTGTCCTTTCAAACACGGGCCATTCACACTAAATTAAAATGAATACTAATGTAATGTTAGCACACGCATAATTATTAGGCACATACATAGATGTACAAGGAAAACAAAACATTTTACACACTTTGGTTTAAAAATAGCATATATATTTACGTCATAGTTAATGTACTATGTAACCATTTTCATGCCATTTTGCTAATCCGGTGGAGTAATCACTTTTGATGGGGGATCTAACGAGTTATTGATTGATGTCGGTGTCTCGACTAGCCCCGCTGTAGATCGCCTAGGCGTTCTCAGATAACTCAGCGTGCTGGCAATAGATTTTGATCTTGGTCTTGGAAAGACAGACCAAAACTTGACACCTTTTCCAAATTTATTTGCATCGTCAATCGTTTCCGGAAGATTCTGATTGAGAGTTTCTGGGAGGAAAGCGGACACTATCATGCCAATAAAACAGAGCATTCCCATTATCCAGTATGGATAGCTGAGATGGTGAACGCTCTGGTACATAAAACATGGAAATAATACTTTATTATGATTTATAAAAGAAATTCATTTAGAAATATTTATCATTTTATGAACATACCAATTGTGCTATTATTGGAGCAAAAATTCCGGCAATAGCTCCCATAGTCGAAGCGAATCCACTTCCCGTGTATCTCAACTGTGTTGGAAATATCTCAGCCCCTTGCAAATAAACTACCAAGAATGTTAGCGTGATTGCAAACCTGCCAAAAAATGAAAACCCAGTTAAAATTCTGCTTTCACGATCCACTGTATTGATAAATGCCTTAATGCAAGCATCTTACTTTGCCAGTACCACTGCAATCAACTCCAGAGTAATCATGTCAATCACAAACGTTGCACCCACACAGCTCACCAGACATCCCAGGAAGAAAATTACCTGTGTCCAGCGTCGTCCCAGCTTGTCCGCTAAAATCCCCCCACACCACCCACTTGGCAGCTCGATAATTGATAGGAGAAAAAAATTTACAAACTGGTTTCCTGGCATGTTGGTCGTGTTTAGAGTGATTCCGTAGTAAACAAGAACATTCATCGACCTTTTTTTAAAAACAAAAAACAAGCCCATTAATCTCATATTAAGATTGCAGTTTGTAAAAATAATACATATTTGCAATATTATTAACCAAGAAACGGTCAAGAGGGTTGTGTTTCTCGCCAGCCTCCTTCGACTGAATAGCGTCCACACGCCAATGTTTCTACTCTCCTTTTTCCTATTCTGTTTCGCAACCAATTTGCGCAACATTCCATTCAGCTCAGTAACTGACGTATCCTCTGCGTGATTATTTGCTTGGGCAATTTTGTAAAGAATCTTGGAAGCTCGCTCATGGTTTCCCATTGAGAGTAACCACCGTGGAGATTCCGGTAGTACCCAGAGGTATAAATAGAGAGCAACTGCGGGTACAGATGTCATAATTCCGATAAGATACCAATCCGAGCATATCCACGCTACGAGAGGCAACGCGGCCATGCCAATTACCCAAATCATCCAAGTAACGGAATAGACCCAAGCTCGATACTCTTTATCACACACCTCCGCAGCGATCATAGATGGCGCTATAAACATTACAGGGAAAGCAGTCCCAATGATGAACTGACACAAGTAGAAAAACTCTACGTTTTCCGCAAAAAACAGAGAAATTACGCGAAATAATATGTTGATTGTGATGGTCAGAAAAAAGATGGGTTTCCTGCCATACTTGTCGGCAAAGTGGCCAAAAATTATGGTTCCGGCGGCATTACCAATGGCACTTGCTGTAAAGGCATTTGTTGGTATTGCAGCGTTGTCACAAACCCAATTAAAGTCACCTGGAAGTGTGGATAAATAATCAGTTTTGTCAAATTCCCAACCCCATTTGCACTCGCTAATCCCATCTTGGGTAAACATGGTACACTGAGAATATCGAGGTCGACCATGGGAGTCGACAAGTCTTTGAGGGTCTAAGGGTATAGTCAGAATTTTCCACTGTTCCAATGAAGTGTCATTATCCCTTCCTGGAACATGACACCAGTGCTCCGGGGTGAATAGCATGAAAATCGCGTTAAGTGTGAGAAAGGGTTGAATGGCGGTAATTGGGCATACAACGGCGTACAATAAGAACTTTTGAAACTTTCCCTGAGATCCGATTATGTCGAGGATATCGTCAAAGTCTTCGAGAGACTTTTTGTTGGATGCATCCTCTTGCTTGTTGAGGTAAAGGTGCTCGTCCTCTGCCTCAATCAGAGGAGGCTTTAGCAAGTCCATTTCTCTTTTTGAGTCAGTATGCCCCGAGTTGTGATTCATTTCTGCCATTTTATTTCCACTTTGTGCTAATGGATTATCCTACACACTCTCTACACACTACACACAAAGTAGTTACGTCGAAACACTCGCTGAAAAAGTTCGCATGCTTACAAACGTTGGGATAAAGGTATTTAGAATTTTGCAATAGAAAATGTCTTCATTGAACTCAATTATTTTCTCATATTTTCACTTTCTATGAAAATTTACACTTACACTCAATCATGAAAAACTAGAAACTGTCAAACATTCTATCCCACAAACTTCAATAGTACCGTTCACTTGATTGCTACTTTTGTAATAAATTCTTATGCTACTGCCTGCAACGTAATATTTTAATTACCCTAAGTAATAATGATTATTATAACCAAAGTACAAAATGTGAGTGATTAAAGCCTCCACTCCACTGTACCCTACGCCTTCTATACACAGGACTTGTGGAGTACATGTTATTATTATGAAAGCAACACAGACATTGGGATTTTAAGTACGTTAAAAATTCATGTAAATTGGTAGGTGCTCCTACCGTTTTGTGGTGATGATGAACTGTTTATTATGAGTAAATCAGCATGAAATAGATATAATAAATAGATCAAACGATAATAATATGCATGCTTGCCTCCAGCAGCCACACTGGCAAATATAGTGGTGGTGATAGGAGCACCCATCAAAAACTTACTTTTGTTATTTCATTCTCCGTTGTTGCTCCTGTTTTCTTTATGGGTGCCTGTGTCTAAAGAAGAAAATGATAGAGATCGTCATCATGATATTTTTCACTTGTTGCGTTTTTGTCTGCGTTTATGATGATGCTCAAGTCATGTTCTTCTTTGTGTATCGTTTACTCTCAGAATTATGTACATACATGTAAGCTACCTACCACTATACTGACTACAACATAGCAAACAAAAAAAATTCAAACAAGCATGTTTATTGTAACCAAAACTAGCAAAGCGTGTGTGTGCATTATGAATGGACATATTGCTGGACGCTTACTTCTAATTTGGAAAGGGTTAAATTCAATCATAATTGCTAACGAGAGGCTGAGAGAAGTGAACAAATCTGACAATGAGCCAGCAAGTGAACAAGGCGTTTAGGTGATGGTGTCACTCGTCATTCATAAAAAAATGCGCAAGACAAAAACGATGAAGATGACGACGAGGATGCTCCTCACAGACTCCATTGGAAAGTCCTCAAGTGCGATCTTCCTTCTACATGACATAGATATGGAAGGATAAGGATACGACGTATCATATAGCATATATTGTAGTACATTTAATTTGAACAAAATCAAAATGCCCAGTGAATGCACAGTTTGTAAAAATATGTATATTACACAACCCATCTAATTTACTTCGTAGTGCTATGAACTAATAAATTAAAACTAAAGCAATAGTAAGCCAACCATCAAAACAGTCCATTTTATTTTTACAGTAAGCCAATAAATAACTTAGCTCCGATCCAGTTGTGGTAGCAGACAAGGCATCAACTAATTTTTATATCGTTTGCCTGCAGATCCATTTGCTGAGAGTGACGATGAGTAGTTAAAACAAAGTATGAAATGTTTGTCTGTCTTTCAGTCTGGCGTTTTGTGGCTGATGAGACGCAAAAAAAGAAGTTGCAGACATTCAGCTACTTTTTATATAAACTATTTCAATTGGATGTTGTAATGATGAGACGAGAGCAAGTACCCACGAATCTAAATTATTTATGATCAATGACAGCTGTAATTGTCATCTTGATAATTGATACCTATCAAAGACGACAAGATCTCTGCCTTACCATCAACATGATCACCATGAAAGTATGTTGTCTTTTTGTCCTTCTTTCATTCTCACCATCTCATCTCATCATCATGTTGTTATCAAATCAAACTGCCAAATATGGTTTTGTTTTTACTGAACCTTCAACAAGTTGAAAGAATTACGAGAAGAATATTAATTTGTCTATTATATGAATTCTTGCAGACGTCTATCTATCCTCTATAGTTTGTTTTCCAACTTTTTGTCTTTGTACAAATAGAATGCTCTCCTCACTCCTATTGTTATATAGGCTGCAATTATTCACTACTTACAGTAATTAGAAGCCCATTTATTAGTTTTGCATTTATCGTTATGTTGAAGAAAAATCTGAAAAAGACATTTCAATGCACACCACGTACCAGACTGTTACATTATTGCGATCTACAATGTTTGCAGTTAAAAAAACTGAGCTGTATTAAATAAAAAGGCGTTGCAAAGTGAACGAATGATTGCTATGATTTATATCGGCTCACTGGTACGTTGTTACATCGAGCTAACATAAGATGGGGATGTAAAATACAATAGTTACGCAAGGACCAGCTAATTCAAAGCCGTAAACCACTTCACCATTTCATATTGTAGCCGGAGATGTGCCATACTTGTGAGATTTTGTTCAATTTTCAGTATTCATTTTTCCTCGTTGATGTTGGCACAGCAGGCAACAAAGATTGTTGCTGATTCCTTCTTCATTTTGCATGTTGACTTTTTTTCGTCATAGTCGTGTCGAACTTTTTTTCTCTTAGTCTGTTGCAAAACAATCCTTGAAACTGTTTTCCTCTTTTCATATACATACTTTGTTATTCAAATAGTAAAGATATTTGAACAAATGAGTTGGCAGAAAATCAATACGTGTACAAGTGATTGTGTATTTTTGGTGATTTAAAAAAGGTATTGCGAATCAAATCATGGAATCCCCTGCGAATGGAATAGAAGAATTTGGCAATTTTTATGAATTTGGGATGAATAATTCAGTGGTACAAATGTCATTGAAAATTTATTTACAAAAAAGGCAGTTTATACGGAAAGCCTTGTATTTTTTAACAGAACAAAACCGGAAATAAAGAGAGAGAAATATTTTACTTCGAATGGTAAAGCAAGAGAGGTACATGAACTAGGTAAGCTACAAATTACAGTTTTTTGTAATATATAAAGCTTTAACATTGAAAAATTAATTTTATATAGTAATTTTAGTCCAACTCCACGTGTTTTATTGATGTTCTGTTCCCCTTTCCTTTGTTCGCTGCACCAACACTCCAGAATTTTGTGTTCTTCCCAATATTATTTGCATCCTCAATGGTTTCTGGCAAACCAAGATTTAGTGTCTCCGGAAGGTATGTTGCAGCAATCATTCCAATAGTTGCACATGTACCCATTACAATCCATGGGTAAGCAGCGCTATATGTACTCTACAAATACATAGTTAAATTTTGCAATGTTATTTTTTCAAATCTCTTATTTCTTAATGAATTTGCATTCTTACCAATTCTGAAATGACAGGAGCTACAATGCAAACAAAATTCCCGACCGTTGAAGCAATTCCGCTTCCTGTCGATCGCAGTTCTGTTGGAAACAATTCAGCCGCTTGACAATACGCTACCAAGAAGCTCACCGTTATCACCAGCTTGGACAGCGTGGCTAACAATACTTCCAACTCTCGTTGATGTACCATGATACTAGTTGCAAAACACGTGAGAGCACACAAGCCAAAGGAAAGAGATTGTGTCCATCTTCTCCCCAACGTGTCTGCCGAATAACCCCCAAAGAACCCAGATGGTACTTCGATAATTCCCAATAAGAAAAAATTCTTAAAGTGGCTTCCGCTCATGTGAGTGGAATTGTATGTCATTGTTGAATAAATGAGAGTATTCATTGACCAGCAAATGGTCAGCATCAGCGTATTTTTTGCCAAATTCTTTTTCGTGAAAAGCATAGTGGCCTTGGACCGATCCTCCAACTGTGCTCCACGACCTTCGGCAATGGATAATCTTTCCTCAGGCATTGTGTTGCCGATCTAAAACTTGTTTCAACAGGCACTTTATATAATCCGGGTTATTTTCGGTCGCCGACATGGATGATTTTCTTTTTCCTTTGTCGTCGCTGCCTTGAAATTCCCTTGAATTTATAGCTCCCTTGGTTTTCTTCTTTGCATGTCTATTATTGTAATTCTGCATCCTTTTCAGAATCGCAGCCGCCTCGTCCACACGACCTTTTTGGAGAAGCCACCGTGGGGACTCAGGCAACACCGGATAGTAAAATAACGTGAGACAACCGATGCCCGATGTAACTAAACCAATTAGAAACCAGTCGGAACATAGCCACGATATGAAGGGCAATAGACAAATGCCAATTAGACAAACAGTCCATGTCATGGCGTATACTTCGGCGCGGTCGTCTTTATTGCAAAGCTCTGCACCTATCAGTGCTGGACCAACATAAAAAGCTGTTGTGGTGGATCCTATAAAAAATTGCGCTATGCAGAGAAAATACCAGTGAGGGCCCGAAAACAGGCTGATGAGACGGAATACTATATTGATGATTATAGCGAGAAATAAGGTTGGTTTTCGACCCCAGTTGTCCGAGAGCAGGCCGTTAAAAAATATTCCTATTGCATTTCCCACGGTACTGGCGAGAAGAACGTAGGTTGGAATTTGGGCATCGTCACAGACCCAACCGTATTGGCTAACCATGGTTTGCTTGTAGTCAGTTTTCTCATATTCCCAGCCGTAAGGACATTTTATTTCTTTGCGGGAGGGCCCGTACATTGTGCATGAGGAATATTTCATGCGTCCATCTGTGCCGTTTACCCTAACATAATTCGGTTGGCTTAAAATAATTATGACTGTTAAAATATTTTTTTAATTTTGTAGGACATGACTTACAAAGGAATATTGACAAGCTTGTATTCTTCCGTATCATTCCAGTTTTTCATATCGGGGCCTGAACACCAGTGATCCGGTATGAAAAGCATAAAGACTGCATTGTAAGCCAAAATCGGTTGAAGTGCCTTAGACATATAGAAAAGGCATACAACAGAGTATTATTATCACGTTAGCCCGACAGGATACATAGCAAAGTGTCAAGCAGAACTGATTTATAAGAGTACTAATTTTCAGAAACTTTTCTAATCATTTATTAAATATATGGTGGACTAACAATGTACGATATTATTAATATCTAATTATCTTCAATACTTACAGATAACGGTGCAATGACATAATAGAGTAATGCTTGTTGATATTTTCCATTTGTACCCACGTGAGAAATCAAGTCATCAAAATCGTTACATACTGGCTGATTAGTGGTAGAATTTGAACCAAACGCATTCTAAAAGGTTAGGTTTCAAACGTGAATTATTGATTAAAATGTTTATAATATTATTTACTATATTTTAGCGTACAATGTATTCTGCAGAAACCTCTTGAGATTGCGAGGTAGATGATTTTAGTACTGTTGGTGTCAAGTTGGACGATACTGATGATGACCTTCTTGGAACTCCCTCCACTGGAATGATAAGCCCATTACTTCGCCTTCCTTGTCGATTGAAATACTCACTTACTTCCTGTTCCATTTTCCCTTTTCTCTAGTCATACTACTTTCAACTATCTTTCCACAAACAAAACTTTTCAGGAATGTATGCAAACTTTACACGTATTGTGTACTTGGAATGGAGTAGTGAAGAAAACAAGAGTATAACCAACTGAGGAGTGGAGTACGTAATGAAGCCCGACCAACGACAATAGATTTCTGATTGCGCAAACTGAAATCTAAGTTCTCTTGGATAACAAACGAATTAATTTTGTAATAAAATCAATATCAAGTATCAATATCATGGGTGAACCGACTTGAGCACAAATAAGAACATTCGTTTCTAACATAAAAATATTGATAACTATAATCTCAGGTAATTTTCATGATCCACAAGAAGGTCACCATATTATATTGCAGATAACAATAACAATAAATAAGAACAAAAGCAACTGAAAGGAAGAGAGAATTTAGGAGCCAGTCATCAAAGCACGGTCTTAAAATTAACTAACGATAATGTGACGATATAATAATTGTGCAATAAATTAACGATGCCATTTTATTGCCTTTTGTCTATAGTTGAATGTTTGTCGTCAGGTTTTTAGTCATCCACGAAAAAATAGAATTACGAGCGAGTATGGGTTTTATTACCATTAGAGGGGAAATCATGGGCTACACGTAATTCATCATAAATGAATTCAATGCAAAGTAATGTTTTTGTTTTTTTATTATTATGTATAAGCTATTTTTCACGATAATTTTTCCGAACATGGGAACATTAATATTTCCTTCGACAATGGAGTAGTAGTAGTTGTAGTTTCACAATATGACTAAGATCGTATAGACATATACGTTTACCTAATGTTATATGATAGTACATTAATATTTTCAATCAGATAACAAACGCCCAGAAATACACTCATAAAGAATTTTTGCCCTAAAATAGTTCATGTGATCCTGATTAAAATCGAATGCTGCCTTCCGACTCAAATAGTCCGCAAATACTAAGCTGAACGCTCCGCAATCACTTCCATTATCCTGCTGTGGTACCTGATTGAAAAACCAAGAAAAATGTTAATCGTACCAATAATGAAAAATGGCTCTTGTACTCTTAAATTATCATGTACATTTTCTTCTTGACAATATGTCCACTCTGGAGACTCCACCGTAGGTTCTCCTATCGCACCCGCTGCATTATTGTGAATTCTCTTATACTCAGTTTTTAAATAGCGAGCGATATTCTTTAGGATTTTTACATCCGGTTTACTTGACCAGGAATTGTAGGCTTTTATAGTCTTATTCGCTACATTGATTACTATCAAGCGCCAATGATGGCTGAAACACACTGGCACAAATATAAGTTCGTTGTCGAAGATATTTTCCTAAAAAAGATAACAAGTCATGTTAACAAGCTAAATAAGTTAGATGAACAAATATAAGTTCGTTGTCAAAGATATTTTCCTAAAAAAGATAACAAGTCATGTTAACAAGCTAAATAAGTTAGATGATTCATCAATAACATTTATTTTCTTACCCCCTCAGTAGTTTTCTCAACCAATTCTACTCCTTTGGCCATAGCCAGGAGAGAATAAAAAGTACATCGGAATGTGTATGTTTTAGCATACTTTTCAGGGTTTGACTTGTTCCGTGCATTTATCATTGCAAGATAATAATCCATTACCTAGATAAGACAAAAACTAAAAGTACATTTAAATTGACAGAGACCAAGTAGGCATGTATATCCTGGAGTATTAAACAATAATGTAAAGAATTAAAGGTAATACTTCATCCGCTAGCCATTGATTATGCCCAGGTACCAGACACATTAAATTTTCCTGATATATTTTAAAAGGCTTATACTCAACGATAAGCCTGCGTTTGTGCATGGCTAGTATCTATATGGAATTAAAAATTAAATGTATGTAAATTATATTGGTAGACTATTTGGTATTTGGATATGGAATGTTTTACACCCACCACAACTTCATTTACAATAATCATAAAATTCATCAAAGGGGGAGCACTGGGTGGTTTTGGCAGGCCAAAATTTTGATATAGAGACAGACAATTTGGCGGAGGTGAATGATGGTCTCCAGAAGTGTCATATTGAACATTATCCTTGATCTCATCATCAATATCCATTTCACTGACTGGCTCTTCCTTCATATTGCATCTTTCATTGTGAACCTCCCCGAAGTTTGGTTCTGCAGTGCAATTTGTTGGCACATAATTAATTAGGTAATCTCCTGAGAGTCTGGGTGGCCAGAAAAACTCCGTTTCTTGATTTGAATCAGAATTAACGAAGCAGGATCCACGATTACGAAGCAAATCTTTCAGGTCGTTTTCCGTGGATATCATAGGAGCATTTTCTGGAACAAATATTTCCACAGGTGAGGGAGCTACTGACAGTCCAATTNGTGGATATCATAGGAGCATTTTCTGGAACAAATATTTCCACAGGTGAGGGAGCTACTGACAGTCCAATTGCGCCAATTTGTGGTAGGGACTCTCCGAATGTATGATGTACATATCTCCGCATTATTGGAACACGCGGAGTATTCAAATTACCATGAGTTGTGGACATTTTCCGAAAACGGTTCCGATATGGGTACACTTTTTTGTTATAATGTTGAGTACAATTGAAATAATGTCAATAAGCGAGAATACAAATAGCTTCATAAAGCTTATTGGGGGAATAAGATTTTGAAGACCTTCACGGGCAACTTTGCCAATAAAGTTCCATGCTAATCATTTAATAAAAGTTACAATAGTAACTTAATTAGGCCTGCTACACTTGGTATATGTAATTCATGTAATTAGATCATGAGCGCAGTATATAGTATGAATAAATTCAATGAAAACTAAAGAAAGTATTGGTTTAATATGGTTTTATTATGGAGTTTACACGATAATTTTTCAGGTGACATGGTTCTTCGTACAGTGGAAGCTGTGTTTCTTAATTTTTACAACTGGATTAAAATGAGTGTGCTGTAATGTAAATATTCTTGCTTTATTAATAGTGGTTTCCTCAGTGTGTGATCAATGTCTGGAAGGTGCCATCGGATAATTTTTATATTGCTTTAGGTGCATACGAGTGAACGAATGTTATAAGGAAGGAACAAGTTGAGAATGGAACCTTTATCATGGACTAATAAATTCTGGGAAAGTGATAAGGTGCATAGTCTGCATGACAAAGAAC
>JAHZMV010001647.1:0-10598 GCA_027743765.1 Coecobrya sp. COE2
AAAACAGATTATCTTGTTCGTATTTATCTTTGTAAATTGATATCAGTTTGTTTGATGACGAGAATCAAGTGGATAGTGTATATGCGAAATATGTAGCCAAAAATATTTTTGAGAAAAATCCTTGTAAATATTCATCCACGTATACAATACATGTTTTCACGTTAACGAACGCAGACTTGGTTTTATTATGAGGTTATACATACATACTAAAGATAGCGGGTTAGTTGGAAATAATTTTTATCAATGTAATCAAAACAGATAAGTATAAATGCTTTGAGCTGACATCAGTCTATGGAATAAAAATGCGCATTTGTTCTCATTGTTCACATTGGTCAAGAAACAAGTAGCATACTCCAAAACCATTACGGAATTTATACTTTAAAAAAATTAAACATTTTACACCAATAATTCTAAAACTATGGAGGAATATCAAAAGAATTACATCTCAACAATTCGTAAAAAATTAACCGAAATCTTGGATTTGAATACCTTAGTTCTAGCTGAATTGCAAAGCGAAGGAATCCTCGGCAAAGCCGATATGGCTACTCTGGTAGGTAGACTAATCCACAATATAAGAGTTTGTCATCAGCTTCCAGCTAACATTACTTCTCTTGTGTTCAGAACGCCATTCCAAATTCATTGGAGAAAAATGCAAAATTCATTGAAATGCTCGAGGACAGACAGAACAGCTATAAATTGCTCACACAAGCGTTAGAACAACAGAGGCAAAGTGGAGCTGTTGAGCTACTCAACAAGATACCCGCACCGAATACGCTAACCCCCAGGCAAGGGCAGTCCAGCGCGGGAACCGAAAACCAAGTGATGACCAGACAGCTGTCAAAGCCTACCTGGATTATTAATCTTGATCGATATGATGATGACATAGGCGATATTCTCAACAAGATACAGCCTGACCTTATTGCCAAGATGGGGACTGAAGAGTCAAACACTACAATTATTCTGGAACTACAGGCTCTGAATTTGTTTGAAAAGCAAGATATCTCACCAATTTTAAATAACCAGTATCATTCACCACAAGCCCGGATGACGGAGTTATTTGGACTAATTGCTAAATTGTACGTTGATTTAAATATTTTCCAATTTATTTTTATAAATTTAAATGAAATGAAAGGGAAGATGAAAGCTTTACGTTTTTGTTTAGGGATGAGGAGGAAATTGTATCATGTCTGGAATGTCTTTGCAACTTGAAAGGTGTACCTCGAGCTTCAGCAAAATTTCGCACTGTGATCAATAACCATTACAATGGTTCAGTTCAGCGTGCATAACTGACTACTAGTAAAACTGTAGATTTGGAAAGGTCTTTCTGGCAATTACATCTTTTCACGTTGCGCTGCATGACAGTTTACAAAACAAGCACTAGTATTTGAAGAATATGTTGTCCATTAAATAAAATAATATATGCCATCCAATTATCTTGTAACTGTAATTTTCCTTTCATGGTCACAAGAGAATGCTTCATAAAATTTAAAACATTCTAATGAATGGAATTCCCTTGGAATGAATAGCATTAAGTCTTTGTACATTCATACTGTCAGTACTGTCAACACAGTAGTCATCATGCTGTATCTGGTGTTATTATATTTTAATCGATGGTTTCTTAAAAACTTTGAAAATTACATCAAATGTAAAATTTATTGTTGGTATTACAAACATTTACCAGGTATCCTGAGTCATATATATGTAAGCATATGATACACCGTGAACTGAAGTAAATACACAAATTATAAATCCATTTAAACTATGTCACCATAAACTAATTTGCAGGTTTTTACCATATTGTAATTTTAAAATCTCGTATACGTATTAAATTGTAACGAGAACAGAAGTTTTAAAACAAAAACCAAATGATGTTATGACGAAGGCCGTTGTATGCATTGCAAAGCAATAGTAAACAGAATAGAGCAAGCCGAGAGCAACAGCAAAACAAACAAAGACCTAGAAGAACAAGAAACAATATGGGAATGTTCACACAAAAATGCTGCCGTTTTTCAGACACGAGATCAACTAAAATCAACCTCCCAGTTTGATAGTACTCAACAAACTTTGAGTGGTTTGGATGGATACAAACGTAGCTTTAGCTTGCAGTGTGGAGGTTCCCATATCTGTCTATCTGGTTATTGGATATTTTCTCTGCATTGATCTGGGGTTTATGTTTTTCTGGTGTTGTTACTGCAGATTTATTTCTCTGCTCTTTTGAAATCTGCTTTGAACATTATTAATAATTAGCTAACTTCTCATAAATGTCATTTTTTATTTTTTATTAATTTGCTGCGTAGAAATGGATTGATCTGTGCATTAGTGTTTCATATTATATTTTGTTTATTATATGAATGCAATTGCAATTAAAATAAATTGGCTTATTTTAATTGAAAATAAATTAGGGTGAAAAAATACTTTGCTTTATAAATATGTTCGAGCTGTTAAGGAATTGGTATAAATGTTGTAGTGGGACAGGCTGTTGTATTTCCTGTTGTGACATGAAAAGTACTTAATTGCAATTGTCTTGCATATAATCCCAGGCAACTGCAAGTGCGGAAAGAGAAACGGATGTAAAATGTGGCTGGCAAGTTTCCTCCGAAGAATTCAGTACCAATTTAATCTTGACAGGTGTAAGCTTTCTTAAAATGTTGACATCGCCGGAAATGAAATTGCTTTTTTGATGTTCGGAATCCTGAATAAAGCAGCCATAATCACTTTTGCTTTGCCACGAGAGAATCATATTGAGCCAGTCTTCTCGAAAGAAATTGGGGTATCCAATATATCCACAAAACCCAACTGGAAAACAAAATTTAAAAAATAGCATCATATGCTTTTGGAAGAACGTTCATGATAATTTTGTTATGTATACCTTGCTCGGCAAACAAATCACGAAATATTGCTTGGCCACCATAATACGAAATAAGTTGGGCTTCTTGCAGCATTTTTGCACAAAGTCGGTGGTTAACCTGCTCATCTTCCAATGAATGAGATAGCCCACAGGATCCCTAAACATGAATTCAATGACAATTTATTTCAAAACACTTTATTTTGAAAACTAAATTATATTTTTTTAAATTTATATTCGTACTCAGTACTGTATATTAAATGTATTAAATGTACTATTAAAATGTATTTCATAATTGCGAAAATATTTAATAAAAATGGAGGTATTAAAGCATACCTTTTTCGTCGCCGATATTATTACAAATTTCCGTGGTCCATGATGCGACTGGGTATTTAGACTGGAATTTCTTTCCATGTTGGTCAACAACAGCTTTCAGAGTGGCCAAACCAAGCACGTAGTCAGTCATATTGAGAGTGTCCAAGTGAGACCCATAAAATTTCAGTGTGTGCTCAATGGAATGCTCCAACTTTCTCATAACTTTTTGCGAGTGAGTCTTAACTTCAGTCGAGTTTTCTGACGAACGAGTGCATAAAATGCGGGCAGTGCTGGACGGAGCGTTCATTGACGTGTCTTCAATATTGGCCGGTGGACACAAGCTGGGTTGTTTCATTAAGCTTTCTCGAGGGCAAGGGACTCCAGAATCGAGTATCGATCTGCTAACGCGCTATTGTCAAGATGTGAGCCTACAATAAAAAAACAGTTGGGATAAAAATTTGTCATACAAACGACTGGGGTATTATAAAACAAATTGGTTTAATTAGAACGATTGAGTATATTTCTTACCTTTTCTTGCAACGGGCACAACGCAATCTTTGGCAAATATTTCATACGAAAGTACCAAAACAAATATCAATACGGACAGCCGCATCATGATTCCAAATGTATGCAATTAGTTTTCGCCGACAACAGTGATTTTGAATAACTTCAGGTTGATATGTTTGCCTCTTGTCTCATCAAAGCTTGGATTTCAAATGAAATAATATATTTTCTGCTGTTCAATCCTAATACATGCATTCCATAAATGCATTCTAATGAAAATCTCCCTCTTATTAGACATAGGTACGCAACATGCAATCATAAAGGAAATTTTCCACGGCTAAAATACATGGGCCATGCAACAAACGAATGTTTGCTGTTACCCTTTTTTAGGCCATTATGCTGCAAATAGGGTTCTCGGGAAACCCCATCTATTCAACAAGGGGACAAGAATCTTCTTTGTCACTGCCTTGCTGTTGCTTCATGGTGAAGAAATGTAATGGCTTTGGTTTGATGAAAAAAGGGTAATTTTATTTCTGACTTGTACAGTTTGGGAATTCCATGTGAATGCTCAATAAGACAGATAAACATACAACGGAAAATTACTGAGGGTAATTAAAATGTTAAAATTTAATAATAAAGTCTTATTTAATGTTTCTCACGTCATTCATCTTAATTTTCATTGTACCTGAAAAAATATTTTATGGCATGGGAAAGTGTTTGTTATAATATTCATGCTTCATTGAGAAATGATGCGGAAAAGAAACGTCGAATCTTTTGTTTCTTGCTGCAAACCTTAAGACATTCCAGGAAAATGAATACAAAAGAAAATATGCTGTGAAAAAGCTAACAATGCAATGAATGCCACCACACCTGCCATTCTTTCCTTTCATATTCCCTGTTGCAATCTTCTTTTCAAGCACGCCTGCATTTTTCATGAAGAACAAATACGTTTCTTTTTTACTCATTTTCTTGTAATGCTCACAGAAACAAGATAAGGTAAGCACACTCTTTACAAAATAATGTTTACCTTAACAACTCCAGTCAAACATTGTTTCTTTCTGAGCAATTCTACAAGCTCTCAAGTAACATGATATAATGTCAAATCAGAGTATCTGTAAACACAATCTGCCATCGTGAAAGCCGAGATAACATCAATAATACCGCTGGCAAATATTTATCAGCTGGGAGAAAGTATTGGACCGGAAATATTTTCCTTGTTTATATATATATTTGGTACCCTGCACCCAATACCCTACAAGGAATAAACATAAAATATGTATTCTTTATACAAACACGCATAAGAAATTTTTTTTCAAAGCAAAAGAGAATGAATGTAGGTTATGGCTCTGCACTCGTTTTTTCCCGTTATGCCTTCCTGGCTTGTGTAACAGCCTGCGTTCTTCTCTCCTTTCCACTCTCGTCGGCAAACAAGAATCCCTTCGTGAGCCGTCCGTACTTTTATCTCTTTTCCATTTTCTCTCTCTTGAGAAAGAAATATATTTTTTTCCTTCAAGCTTTTCATTCGGACAGCACGGATTCCTTTTTGGATCAGAGTACAAATATCAGTTGCGTTGGAGTAGTATCATCATCGTAGCCAAAAAACAAGAAAATCCATAATTTCACTTTTTCTTTTTTATTACGGCGTTCGCATTACAAGTCTCAAAAATAAGAACCACATAAACTTTTGCCGCCCATCCTATCAGGAAATTTAGCTTCCAAATGAATTCATGACCAAAAATACTAAATTTGCAAAAAAATCTGATACATGGCTACTAAACGACCCCATCCATTAAAAGGCGTGTGTGTAATGTTATGTGAGTGTAACAGCAGCTAAAAAGTTACAAAAGATATCGTATGACCAAAAATCATTTGGCAACACACACACAAAACCTGCTTCAAAGTATCCTTTTTCTCTTTCCTCTCTCTATTTTCTCTCCTCACTAGTATCATCATCAAAAAAGGATGTTTAGATAGGTAGAGAGGTACTTTTTTTCCTGCTTTTAGCCTACTTTTATTCCTCTTACATTCCACCACATAAAAGGAAACAGTTTGCAACATGCCAACAGAAACAAATTCCTTTTTTCCAGAATTCTCTCTCTCTCTCTCTCTCTCTCTCTCCTTTTCCCATTTCCAACATCATCATCAATTCCGTCATCCCATCGGAACCAATTTACATTCTATTTCCATTTTTTATTTTCCAAAAATATATACATACATAGATATGTACTCTCTCAATAAATAGAAACTTGAGCTAGATTAAATTTACCATTTTTTTCTCCAAGTCCCAATTGCCATAGCCAATTATACCAAACATTTAATTCGTCCATCATCCAGCCTAACAAATATATATTGTGCTCAAACAAACTCTCCTGTAGCTTTAAAGGCTCTATCCGGTTGTGACTTGATAGATTGCATCATAAAAATTAATTAGTTTCCGGAAGACAAGAGGAAAATTGTACCCTTTTGAACCAAATAAACGGTCCGTTTAGCTTGGATATTAAAGACTCTATCCGGTTGTGACTTGATAGATTGCATCATAAAAATTAATTAGTTTCCGGAAGACAAGAGGAAAATTGTACCCTTTTGAACCAAATAAACGGTCCGTTTAGCTTGGATAAAGAATTTAATTAATATTTTAGCACTATTGACAAAAAAAGGAGAGAAAGGTTGCTACTAAATACCAACCCACCAGTAGAAAGTGTTGGGAAGGGACTGAAAGCTTTAAAAAAATATGAAAGCCAAAGCCTCATATAAAATATACATATAAAACTATATACTCAAAAGTATACAACTTTCTCTCTTGCTTTCTCTCTCTCAACTTTCCTTTCTGTTTTCTGCCAAGCGCTCTAAAAGCTTGTGTGCAAAAAGAAGGGAAGCGGACTGGAAGATACCACGAAAAGTAAGTAGGGCATTGTGTTTTGCGTGTGATGATCCTGCTCACTTGAGAGAGAGAATGTGGAAAAAGTAGAGAGAAAGTGAATATTATTATTATCATACAACGTTATATAAGTGTCATTTGGTTGGTGCTTGTGTGATGTGGTAGTGGTGTGTATTGCGTGGATAGTTGCTCTCTTCTCTTGTTCGTCTGTCCACGACGAGTTAGTAATAATGCAGCAAAATGCAGATAAACGCAGTGCAGTAGTGTCCTAGTGAATGGATGAAGGAAATATTATTGTAGAGAGAAAAGAGTTTGGGCTCGGGCACTCTTCTTGTTTCTTCGGTGAAGCTCCAGCTTCCCTGCTGCTGCGGTACGACTTATTCACACGAAAACTTGCCATCATCATGGCTTGATGGTGAGATCTCAGCCAAAAAAAATTGCTGATGGTGCTACTCCTATTATATCAGCGTATTCAGTGTGGTTTAGAGATAAATAAATATATATAAAAGAATTTTTTTTTGGCGAGTTGTTAAGATTTGTGTATAAAGTTAGTATAGAGATAATTTTGATATTTATCTCTCTACAAGTTTTTGGCTAGACTAGGATATTATTGTTGGTTATTATTACAAGCAATTTATTATGGAAGGACGGGAAAAATAAAATAGATGTGGAATGATAGGGTAGAATTGTTTGTTGTGAGTAAAAATATTCAAATATTCAATCAGGTTGTTGAAGTGTGTAAGTAAAATATAAAGGATAAGTAACAAAATAAAAGGAGGAGGAAGATGGGGGAGCGAAAAGCTTCGGACTCCAGCTCGCTGGACGCTCCGCCCGTCTATTTTCGACCATTTACTAAGGAATCCCTGAAGCAAATTTATCAACGGATGGAAGAAGAAAAAATTAGAAAAAAGGAGGAAGAAGAAGCTAAAAAACTTGAAGAGGTATGTAAATATTTTTTGATGTCATTCGTCACTCCAATGCATCTATTTCAGATTTCGCCAATTTACGAATTTATCTATTACGAATTTAAGTTTTTCTGACCAGATAATTATGTTTACGAAAGCCAGAAATATTAGGAATATATGCTTTATTGATGACAAAATGTGTGATTTTGGGTGAAATTAAGCTGACTTGTTGAACAGAGACGTATGTATTTAATGGCAGTGAGAATGCATATTTTGTAACATTGATTTACTTGAACAATTATGAAAAGCCCAGAGCGTCGTGTTATATTCGTGTATTTTGAAGGAATAGATATTTTATTCATGTAAAAAAAATCTTCGTCAAAATTGTTAATATTATTATAAATCTTTTATTAACCAATATGTTAATACTCATCTCTAGTTCACCAAGTACTATAGTGTAAACAAATAACTTTGAAATTTGGGAAAGGTCAGAAAATGTCATCATCACTCTTGTTCTTTTTATTATACGTTTTATGGCCCAGTGCATTTTTTGTAATTAGCGAGAAATCGAACTGCCTAATTTTCTCTGCAAGAATTTTTAATATCATGGTGCAGACTAGACGAAAGGGTATTATGTAGGATTTTCAATGCGGACAATACAGTGACTTGATAAGCTATAAATGTTGGACTAAAGGAGCAATGGTATGAGGGGAAAATATATACTAGCTTAATTTAGAAAATTTGTCATGACTAAAATGCTGTTTACGTTTCCTCTGCACATTCCAAATAAAATGCTTGCACAAAATCGTAATAAAAACAGGGGCTTATGCAGAGAAAGTGACTTTGCCATAGGGGCCTATATACGTAATAGGTGGTGAAAGTAAGAAAGGACGTGACCGGATCGTTAATGTATTCTAAAGGTGTGCGCATAATATTTGTTCATTAAATTGGTAGACACGATTATTCCAGGGTTAAGAGTCAATTTATATCCATTCTAGCATACATTACTATAATTATAATACCAACCAGGCAATAAATTAGACTGCATGTTATGCAAGGTGACGTAATAAGTTATAAAACCATGTAATATTTTATAAGCTCTTCAGATGAAAGATTGAAAAAATTTTGGTGGGCACTGACCTCCGGAGAGTAAAATTATTTGTACATAGTTTTTAAATCGACTTTAACTATGCTCGTTTTTTTTCATACATTTTCCGAATTATCTATTTCCTATCTAGTGCATTGGCATTTCACTATTCACCTCCTCATCGTTTCACCGAATTTATTTCCTCTCTACAAAATTTTTAAACTACTACTACTATCCGTGGAAGAATTGCATCACGAATGAATGCCAGAAAATTCTCTCAAGAATTCAGTAAGGAATGCTCAATATTTACAAAACTAATATTTATGAATGAATTTTAACATTTAAAAAAATTAACAATTTTGTTTGATTTAGGACTAAAAACATAAAAATAAATAACACTTTAACTCACTCAATTTTTCTTAACTAATTTAGCTAACACAAAAAAATGACACAAAATATCACGTCATAATTTTCACCTAACATATTAGATACATAATTGGTTACAGTTATAGTAACATTTAACGTAATAACAAATTAAAATTTCAAATTGTAGTCTAATCATAGTTACCTAACAATCAGTGAATAACTCAACAACTGTGCAATGAGTAAATATTTAACTAAAAGTAGATTAACTTCACTAACTTTTCCCAATCATTAAATTACCTTACTACATACCATGATAAACAACACAAATCAAAAACCAATATGTTTAGTAGTAACTATGTAAAAATACTAACTAGTTTTAGTTGTAAATTTTGCACGCCATTATTAGAATTTGGTATTGTTGGTACCAGAAACAATAACCACTTCATATATATTGTAGATTTGTACTTGCTTGAGTATTTTTTCTTTGTTCACTTGCATGCTTGCAATTATTCCACTATATAGTATTTTCACCAGCAATTCAGGATTATAGAAACTATCCTATGATACTTATGTGTGCTGTGTGTAGTAGTGTGTCTCTGTGTTTTAGGTGTGTGTTTTGTGAAACATCGAGTTTTATATAGCACATACATAATTGTGAATTATTTAGGAATACTGAACCAAGCTGTATTCCAGAAAACACGAGTTCAAACTTTTCTAGGAAATTTTTCAATGACTGCAGACAAGCAACAATGTTGAAATACAGTAGTAGTATTGGATCGTATTTATTATATAAACATTTTAGGGACCATTGAGATTAAACATGAGATTTAAACGAAATGCAACCATGTACAATATTTCTGGTAGAAACATCACGAAGAAGAAGACGAGGACGATGGCCCTTGTCCAAATCCAAAATTGGAGCAAGGTGCATCCCTACCTATTCGATTGGCTCATAATTACGATCCTGACGTCTGGGCAAATATTCCGTTGGAAGATTTTGACGAATTTTATAGCACCATTCCGGTAATAACATTCACAATTTTTTTATAGAGAAAATTCATTAGAAATTAACGGCTTTAAAAATATTATTTTATTTCCCTGCAGACATTTGTCATCGTAACCAAAAAGGGAGATATTTTCCGATTCAGCGCAACAAATGCCATGTGGGTACTGAATCCATTCAATCCTGTGCGACGAGTTGCTGTTGCCGTGCTAACTCATGGAATGTTTTCTCTGGTCATTATTACCACCATTCTGGCCAACTGTTATCAAATGATTATGCCATCAACCCCAGTATTTGAGAGTACCGAGTATGTAGTGGAGTGTAGCATTTTAGATATATTAATTAGCAGTATATACATGTATATATTATGTAGATGTATTTATATTCTGGATAAATGTAGCTAGAAATTTTTATAGATAATTTAAATGTAGAATAATAGAATTTAAAGGTAGAGTGTAGAATTTGTTCTATTTGTTTGGTAAATATTTTAGGGTAGTTTTTACAGCAATTTATACTTTCGAGTCGGCAGTGAAAGTATTCGCTCGTGGGTTCATTCTGGAAAAATTTACTTACCTGAGAGATGCGTGGAATTGGCTAGATTTTGTGGTTATATCTTTGGCGTGAGTAAAAATTCATCAATATTTTGTTTATAAAAATGTGTAACTTTAAAAAAAATTAAAATGTTTTTTTAAAAG
>JAHZMV010001648.1:0-17431 GCA_027743765.1 Coecobrya sp. COE2
CAAGCTGCAGCACAAAACAAACCAAAATCGACACTTTTAGCAATTCAGTTGGATAGCCCCACCAAACAACTGACCCATTGTTTACCTTTTTGCATGTTAAAGTGGTGAATTAAAGTTAGCCAGCAAAAGGAACATCCATTCTTTTCAGAGTTGAGCGACGAAACAAGTTGTGTGTGAAATTAGCTTTTGCGGGACTGCACCAGTTGTAAAAAGTGCATTTGAGTGCATGGATTTTCGCCGATTTTTAAGTGCGACATTTTGTGACGCTCTTTTTAATTAAGACGTGGTTAGAGTGTGGCTGAAATAAGAAGGTGATAAACTTAATTGGCGTATTGATGAGAGTGGGATCTATAGGTAGTAGGAGTAGAGGAAGGTGATTAAATATTGTTGGTATTTGGAGGAATCACAGGTTTTTCTAGTAGCTGTGATTATTAAAGGTGAGTAAATTACGATGCATAATTTTTCATTGGGGAGAGCTTGATTTGTAGTCGGTTGGTAGTTGTGAGGTTACGTAATCAGTAATATTTGTTTGATTTTTGGCGTTAAAAGAGCAGGATGGCCGGAAGGAGTTCGGTACCCGTCTCCTCCTCGTCCGGTGGAGAAAATATGTACTCTCTTAAGTGGAATCATTACCATTCCTATCTGACCAGTGGACTAGCCCAACTTTTGGATGATGACTTTTCTATGACTGACGTGAGTTTGATTTGTTTTGATTTGAAACTTTATTTAAGAGAATGGCCATTTCCAGTACCATTACATACCGTTCTGTTTTAGGTGACTTTGGCGTGTGAGGGACAATTCATTAAGGTGCATAAAGTAGCTTTGGCAGTCTGTAGTCCCTTCTTTAAGGAATATTTCAAGGTGAGTTTAACTTTTATGTTTTCAAAACGTACGCCAAACTATGACTGCAATTTGCAGTCTGCAAACCTGAAAAAAAATAACACTGAACGTTATTGATTTATAAACAGACTTATCGAATGGAGAAACCAGGTGGACTTATTGTATTGGCCAATGTGAAATTTAAGGACCTGAAAAATTTGATAAAGTTTATTTATCATGGAGAAGTAAACATTAGTAATGCTGAACTTAACAGCTTCCTTAGAACTGCAAACGACCTGAAAATTGAAGGATTGGTGGACGCTGCGGTAAGGAAAGATACATACCTATAAAGTGTATACCACTGTATGTAAGTGGTGTAAAAGTGTATCGCCAAGAATATTGTATAAATCTTATTAATTTTTCGCTTGTTTACAGGGCACAAGAAATGCAACAAATTCCTTGAGTTCTGCCACTAATGAGCAAATGATTGAGTCAAATACGTCTCGGTCTGTCACAGAGCCAGCAGCTACTCCTACTCCCAGGTTACCTGCATTCAGTCACAGTAGTGCTAGCGGCAGTGGTGGCCCACCAAACAAAAGATCTCGATTATCAACTTCGTCTGGACAAATCACCAGCGCTCCTACCACAACTGTACAAACCTCAAACATCCCTACTTCCTCATCTACCATTTCCAAGTCCTCTCAACCATCCATCCCGATAGTGAACACTAAACAAAGTACCGCACCTTCCGTTCCACTATCTCACGTTGAAGACTACGATCCTTTAGACATGGAGGATGAGAACGAAGAGGAGATGATTAGTTTAGACGAAGTCAAACCCGAACCAATCTCAGTTTACACGGTGAATGATGACAACGATGAAGACAGTCTTGACCACCACGGAGATGAGTCTAGTGGTAGGATAACCTAAGATTATTTTTATACAATATCATATTTCAGTCAAACTTATATTTAAGCAATTATTTTTTTAAATAGTTTACCACGATTACGACTCGCCGTTAAATCAACCTTCCGGACCGGGCCCATCATCTGCAAACATTCAGTCGCATCGAATGCAACCAGGACCAGCTTCAAGGACAGTCAATAAACCACCACCAGGTAATTACTAGCAAAAATACAGACAATTTTACATAGGTTAGATAAACATATTATAGGTCATTTAGCGTACGAGGGACACAAGGGATTTTAATTGGGGTAGTAGTTGATAGGCAGATTCAAGATATTAGGGTTTTTATGAATAGATAATATTTGACGTTGATCTAAACTTGACTTGGCACTTTCGTATCGTTTGTTCCAAATAATAAATACATCTCATGAAATGAATTTCCACTTCCAGCTTTCAAACGCGCACCTTCAAGTGTTGGTGAATATGATTCCAGGAAGTGGGGACGCTGTTCCGGTTGTCCACTTCGAACAGTGTCAAGAACTAGGTGTCATCTTTGTAATCAATTCGCTTGTGCGAAATTGACATGTCGAATTAGGGTTAAAGTGAACAATCGTTTGGTTCGCATGTGTCGCTCTTGTGGCGAAAGCTATACTGGTGGTGGTGATGTACCCTTAATTGTTTCTGTGAAAGGGGAGCCACCAGCACAGTGAAAAAGTCGCGTGTAATTATGAAGCGTTATTGTAAACCAAAAATTGTTTTATTTCGTATGTTAACTCCAGCAAAAAATCCTATATCTCACTGGCGTACTCCACGTGTCCTTGATGGCAAGTATTTCAAAATTATAAGCATGGATCATCAAGCAAAAGGCATTGGTGTTAGGGCTACTTGCGTCACTTGTCAGCGTACCATTCAGGGGAGAATTCATCCAACTTCTAATTTTACGACTCACATGAAGGTAGCACCACATAAATATAATGAGAGCATGCAGTGCTTATCTAAGCAATCAATGAAAAACCTTTTCATCCTTGCTGCTGATTCATTCATCATGTGATGTTCTGAAATTTTTCCAGCACGGCCACAAGGACATGTTCGAGTCGTATATTCGTTATAAACAAAGTTCATCAAGACAGGGGAAAGTGATGTAAACGACGTCACCTAAAGTTTTCTGTGGAATCCTCANTCATCCAACTTCTAATTTTACGACTCACATGAAGGTAGCACCACATAAATATAATGAGAGCATGAAGTGCTTAAGCAATCAATGAAAAACCATTTTCATCCTTGCTGCTGATTCATTCATCATGTGATGTTCTGAAATTTTTCCAGCACGGCCACAAGGACATGTTCGAGTCGTATATTCGTTATAAACAAAGTTCATCAAGACAGGGGAAAGTGATGTAAACGACATCACCTAAAGTTTTCTGTGGAATCCTCAGTCCATCTTTTAAAGATGTATTTGAAATTTGTTGAAGTTTTAGGATATTTTATTTTGAATGGAATGTGGTGTAGTTATTTTTTCCCAATTTTTGTACTGTATGAATTTGAAAATTGTATTGTTAGCCTATTAGAAAAGTATTTGCATAATAGTTTATAAAATGGCTATTAAAAGTATGTCTGTTAGAAGAAAATTTGAGGCTTGTTGATTCATTTCTTTCGGAGTAGTCGCATGCAACATTGTGTCAGTTGCGCTTTCCCCTGAAAATAGTTTTGTTTTGTTTTTGTGCAGGAGGAGTTTGCTCTTCGTTTTATTCTTCCTCCTCTTGCTCAATGATGGGGTCAGAGTCAGGGGAAAAGTGCAAGGTCAAAAAATCGTTACGAAAAAGGATCGTGGAGTATTTTCATTATAACGGACTGACACGTCTCTCCACTTGCCTTATACAGAACTGCGGTTCAAATATTACGGGAAAGTCCCCCTCGGCTATGAAAGATCATTTAATCATTCTGCATCCAGACATTTGTGAAGAGATTGTTAGCGAGTTTGGGGATGACGTTTTTGATCTTCGGTTATAATTCCTTACAAAGATAATATAAAGCATGTGGTTGGTTGAAACAAAAATAAAATGCGAGATTATTATAAAAAAAGACTGCCTTTTGCAATGCAAATTGGACTGCTCACAAATTCTTCCATCGTTTATGGTTATTATTATTATTAGGAATCATGCACAGTCTGAACTTCCACTTGGAAAGGCCTGCTCGAGCTAAAGAACACATTGTTTGGAAGTATTTTGAACATGACCACGTGTCAAAGACATCAAAGTGCGTTGTTGAACCAGGCATTTGTAATAGTATTGTGAAGGGAAGAGCTACCCAGTTGATGCGACATTTGAGAAGGCGTCACCATCACGTATTTCTGCAAGTATCTCATGAAGAAGACTTGCGAAAACAAATTTTTGGCAGGAAGAGTTATGGGACCCAAACCCATGATATTTTCAAAAATCAATAGTTATATTTGTTAGGAATGTTAAGTGTTTAAAAATAAATGAACGACCAAATACAGTTGTTAAAATAGTGGCTACTCAATTTTATTGTGATCATCACCACTGCAGTCAACGTCTACTCGTCATTTTCACCTTTTTGCTAACGTGTGCCTTTTTTGGTTTGTTCATATCCTTGCGCAGGACTGACATGGATTAGTGGTGATGGTCAAGCTATGATGACGGTAGACTGTTGGGGAGACGCTGCAGCAAAACGAGGCGGCGGTCGCACAAAGAAACACTTAGTTTGGAAGTACTTTGAATGTTTACCAGGCGGGAAGAATGAATCTCGTTGCATTGTTCCTGGGGGTTGTCCTTCGAGAAAGCCCGTTGTGAAGGGAAGGGCGCATCATTTAATGACTCATTTAGAAGCTCATCACAAAAAAGAGTTTTTTGAAGTGTCGTCCTTAGAAAAAGAACGTAAAGAGAGGGAGGCCAGGGAAGCACAACGATATGATATTAATAGTTCCGTATCCACTTCCGTCACATTCGCTCCTATAGATCCTTCCACTCAGCATTCTCATTTTGTGGAGGGGAATGAAGGAGATTTAGGAAATGACATCTTCTTACTGTAAAACGCAGGGGATTAGTAAGCAATTGTTTAATCCTCTTTTCATTTTCCTGTGTGTAGGGCATAATTGGGAATTTGTGGAGCAGGTTAAACGTGGACGGAAAAGGGAGCATTCTGCATGGAAATACTTTGAATATGACGAAGTTAATGACATGTCAAGGTGTACTGTTCCATGGGGTTGTCCAGCAAACAGTCCTTATGTTAAGGGGACAGGGAATAAAATCATGCGACATTTACAAAGACATCATGTCAGAGAATTTAATGAAATTTCTGCTTTAGAGGAAGTACGCAAAGATACCGCTGCCGCTAGGCAAACTGCAACAAATAGTATTTTACCTCCATCACGTGCGGTGTTAGACGGTTATATTCCTGACAATGCGAATGACATCATCATAAATTCTCTGGGCATCTTTTAAAATATATGTCTCAATTTTATAATTTTTTATTCCTATTAAAGACTAGTATTTCAAAAAAAAATAAATCAAAATAAAATCATTGTGTACATGCCTCGGGATTTCATAAAATTACACTGAACTGATTCGCCTCTTCATATGTAAATTGTGTAGAGAATCGGCTGGCTGGCTGGCTTGATCAATCAAGATCTGCATCAAGGCGAGGACGCAAAAGGACTGGGCTTGTGTGGAATTATTTCCGATATTGCACGGCTAGAAAAATTTCGCAATGCATTGTTCCTGGAGGCTGCCCCTCAACCAAAGCATTTGTTAAGGGGGCTGCGAATAAGTTAATGGCTCTTTTGAAGGTTCATCATAATGATATTTTTCATGAGGTCTTGAGTGCGGAGAAGGAGAGGCAACTACAGTCTCCGTCTGATGAACCTTTTGATATCGAACATTTTATTGAGTAAAGGGTTTCTCTACAATCTAAGCCACATGTGCATGAATATGTTGTTTCATTTCATTAAATGGAGTAGCCTAAATTAAGTTCAATAAATATCTAAAATTACTAAAATAGAAGCAAGTTTTGTAGGGTTGTTATATATTTTTTGTATTTCATTGGTTTCTTATCAACTCCTCTGAATGTCGTGGTGCCATATATTATACAGAGATCCTTGTAGACATCGCCTCTGATTTCGACGAGGATGCTCTTCTTGACCGTCCACCACTGCCCTCGGTGGGGCCATATTCAACGGTTAGTTCGGATTCGCCAACAGCCCATTTCTTGAATGAAATATACGCAATGTCAGATTCCCAAGGAGCAAGAGCTGCGTCACTCATTGCCCCACCTCCGCCTGTTATTTTTGGAAGTGATAACGGTGCTGTTGGTATAGACGGTAGTAGTAGTGGTGGAGGAGCGTCTTCAGCCTCAACACTACTACAAAGAAATAGTGAACTTCGTCCTGTTTGTAATTATTGTGGAAAAGACTTTAAAAATCGTAATACGTTGAATAATCACACTTCCGTATACCACCGAGGAGAAAGCAAACGAATCATGAAAAATTAGAGAAGAGTGTAAAGAAAGCATTAGCTAGTGGTACCATGTTATTGATTGAGAGATTTTCTTTTGTTGGTTATCATATTTTCAGAGAGGAAAAGAATCTCAGTTTCAACAGAAGCAAAGAAACTATCAAAAACTCACCAACTGACAAAATATCGACTTTGTAAATACTGTGGAGGGTTTTTCTACAAAACCAATTTGACACGACACATGAAACGGCAACATTTACAATAAACCGTTGACAGTCATTATTCCCGATTGTTTAATTGTGTGAATATTTAGTGAGCAGACAACTATGTTTTGAAGACAGTCCCTTGCCTTATTTTTTAATATTAATTATCAGAAGTGAGTTATTGTTGTGAGTTGTGACTTTTTCTTCATTTATTTATTTTTCTTATCCTCTATAATATTAAATTTCAGTAGCAGAGAGCGAGGAGCTTCTAGAGACCAGTGGTTCAATGATTTTCCAAGAATTGATAGATACTTTCCAGATGAAATGTAAAAAGTGTGGTGAGGGTGTAACATCAGAACAGTTTCATTCGCATGGATGCGTAAACGCTCCATCCTCACAGCCGGGTACTATTGAACCAGTAATATGTCCGCAGTGTGGGAAGACGTTCAAAAACAAGAACAGTTTGAAAGTGCATAAAAGTACCTACCATAGACAGCAAACTGTGAGCAGCAAAGTTTCCTCAGGCACCAGACTGAATGCATTAGTTGATCTGGAGTTCACGTCAACAGTGATTCCACCTTCTTCTCAACCTCAAGAACAAATGGAAACTGAAACCCCACCAGTACCTCCTCCTTCCATTCCAACGACAATTTGGGATTTGGCAAGCACACCATCAACATGCGAACTGCCTGATCCTGCAAAGTGTGTTCAAGTGAAGCTAGAACTACCAAAATCAAAAATGCATAAACAGTTTGAAAGTTCACCACTTGGAATTTCGTCTGGAAATTTACCTGTAATTGAAACGCCACTGCTGCAGCAGTCCCGACTTGTAACATTTCCGTTTCCAACAACGGACCAAAAAGACGCAAAACCAATACCGCAACCTCCACAGGAGTTCCGACCTGCTCCTATCTTTTTTGGTGATCTAGAAACATTCGAGTCATTGCCGATGGAACAGAAGAAGCCAAACTTACCAAAATAATTTAGAAGAGGCACATTATGTAAATGTAATTATTGTTGATTTAACACTATATGCCTGTTTGTGTTCTTAGCAGTAATCAATTTTAACACAAAAGCAATTTACTACCTACTATGCAATTAACTTATAACATGAACTTTTTTATTACAAATCAAATGCTAATTGTAAGTCAATTTCCGACCTCCTTAAAAACGGTAGTGATTTTTTCTTTGACGTAAATAATTTATTTTGTTTTAACTATTTAAGTGAAATACATAAAACGTTATTAGCTAATGTCAGATATAATGCGTGTTTTCGGATATCCGAAAATGGTACTATAAATAATACGTTGAGTAAGTTAAGTTTACCGTGACTATAAATTCGAAAAATGTAATGAACGGCATAATATAAAATGTGATGAATACAATTAATTTTCTTATTCATTTATACACTTGCATTTGGAACATGTTTGACCAACATTCATTCATGATTTCAACAAATCGCTACAGAATAAAAATGACTATCTGAAAACTAACGACTAAATGGTGCACACTAAACAATAAATTAATTAGCACGTTGTATAAATTTTTCGTTATAATCATGAAATCAAGCAAGAAATACTTATGGTTAAAAATGCTACCCAACGCTCTTTCGTTTTCTTTAAAATGGATTAAATATGTAAACATTACAACTTTCGCACATCAAATAATGACACAAATGTCATTCTCGATTAAAATACATATATACTCAACGCCATAGACATGATCAGTCATACATTCAAGTCAGTTTGGTAGATTTTATGTCTCAGGTTTCAGGTGAACTTTATGTTGTGTGGATGACCATTAGGCATCTTCTTGAATTATCAGGAATGGAGTATTGTAGCGAATAATTCGGGCGTAGCGGTAACTCTGGATGAAAGTACACATTGTCCATTTACACGTCATTGCAGACCAGACCGCTGCCAGGTAGTAGCTGTTTCCGGCTGGTAACATTGCTGTACAAAATTTAAAAGAAATTAGGTCACCGTTACAACCTTCAACTGTCAATCTTTACATTAAATGACAAGGAACACTTACGAATGTGATGATATGCTGCGTAAATGATATACCAGGCTGTGAAGCCCAGTGATAAGCAGAAGCAAATGAAGCCAAATGCCGCGAGAGCATGGAGTTGACTGACACTGTACCAAACTGTAACAAAGAAAAAGAAAAAAATTCGAGATTACATAACTAGAAATAAAAATGGAATATTTTATGATGATGGTTGTAACATTCACTGAAAAATGCTAACCAGAGAGCCTGTGATTCGACGAGAGTAACTTGAGGTGTAAACATATTCCTGCGAACATGGCTGAAATTAACAAAAGAAAGGGGCAAAAATTATTTAAAATTGTCAACCGAATATTTATTCATAACTTTGAGCTTTGCTGAAATATGGAGTACCTGAAAGAAGACCCCAAGTTCCTGCATGATTATTCTGATAGAAGAAGGTGAACAGGAAGAACACTGTGATGCCAAAGTAAATCCCAAGGGATGTAAAAATGCAAAAGAGCCAGTAACCGCATCTCTTCTCCATTTTGATGAATTATTCGTTACTTTTGTAACTTTTTCTCTTATCAAAACTATTTTCGCTTCTTCACGTTCAATTGAAGAAAACGATAAAACCGATTCTGTGTTTATTACACACTTGTCACAAGAAAACTAAATTTTTTAACTTTAAAAAATCCAAACTTCTTTCCCATAGCACAAACTGCTTTAAACTGGGGTTCTCCACATACAATGATGACAAAGCAATAGCAGTACTGCTTCTAACAATTGACAATTATACCAACTAGAGCAATAGTTCTTCTCTGTTGCACATGTGCATATTACATCAAATGCAAAAACCACCACGATTTATCTGTCATCTTCTTTCTAATAACGCCAGCTTTATTACAACCGCAACCACCCAAACCAAATATTATAAACCTGACACGCAACAAATTAATTAGCAAACTGATCCCATCCTCATCTTCCCCCAAAAAAATCCCTATCCGTCCTATCAACTTTATAAGGTAAACAGGATAGTATCAGGTTTAATTAAAGTGAGTCACAGACACGAGCAAGCCCCAAATTATGATATTATCCAATCTCACACACACAGTTATAATATCACGCAATATTGTATTCATTCAAGTTCACTCACTCACCGATAAAAAATGTCAACTATTTTGGTGTTTTTTTACTACGCTGCTACCTATCACCCAAGTAGTGTGTGTAAACGCTGATTCGCTGATGCACACATACAATGCTTGTGGGAAAAGTAAGCAGATGTCAGATGACAGAAGCCTTGCAATTTTTTTTGTTTAACGACAGAAGGAGAAGGAAGATGAGAATATAACGCTTCACTTGACGCTTCTTTTTTAGACAAGATTGTATAATTTTTAGGTTAAGAAGGAGCTACATAACATCTCTCAATCTCTCAAGGTGAAGATGAGCTATTGCACTTCTGCAGAGAAGAGGACAAGTAGAAAGGATTATCGTCCCTGATCTGTTGAGATTCTGTGAAGATCTTACAGATCCAATAATAGGCAATGATACAAGTACACACACAAGAAAGGGTTTTGTGAGTGAAAGTGAAAATATGTATTTTTGTACGATACACCTGTCTGCTGTTGTACTCAAACTCTACTGAATTAAGACATGATGGAAAACATGAACGAGATACAAACTAGAGCTACGGTAATAATCAGGTTATATGATGGTTAAACAAAACTACTTGTGAAATCAAAAGAAAAAAATATTATTAAATGATTAGCTGATGCATTACTGCAATAAAATAAAAGAGTGCATAATGTGTAGTCCTTTACAGCATTGCACGGTACGGTACGACGGTAATAATAATCATAGTTTTTTGGTTATGTTTTGCCTTGAGAATGCATGCCATGTTTTTTGTACTTTTTTATCATTATCATCATTAGAGCCAGAGCAAGCACCTTATAAGCTTATATAGGTACGCTGATAACGTAATAGGTAAGGTACCTACAATTTAAACTCTGTTGCTTGCTGTTGGTTTTACTCAGAAGAGTAAATACAGTTCACTGACAATGAAACCAAACCATGCAGAAAAGCATCAGAGAAACAGTTAGGATACACTATTCTATTTAGTTGCTGTGTAATTGAATGTATGGCATCTTAACGGCTTCGTTCAGTTCATTCATGTGTCAGCAGAAAAATAAACGCTTCATTCTCATGTATATCCGTCGTCGAGCATAAAACAAAGTGACTACACAATAGGCAGCGTATTTATTGAACATGAAAAAAATGTCAGCAAAGTTGTGTTACTGTTTGTAACTGTACCCCTTTCCTGCTTCTTTTTTTTGCTACGTGGCTTGTAGTGTAGTTAAGTTAATTGGAACTTTTTATGATTTAACGCGACGCATATTATGCTTGATGATGACTGGTGACCATTATTTTAAGTACTTTGTCTTGTGTATGTGGCAGTATGACACAAATTGCCGTAATGCATATACCCCTTGCCGTAATGTAATATAAATGGGGGTATTACGATACATAAATGATGAAATTAGGATAATAATGAATGATATGATGTTATCTGTGGAATTATGCGACTTTGTTGTGTTGTTTGTTTGTACATGAAAGATATCCCTGTTGTAAAGTCATATCAGAGCCGTGTATCTGAATGTTATGCAAACTTTCTGCACGTTGTTGTATATGTCGCCGTAAGTCTGTTTCGTTTGCACTTTTACAACCCATTAATTAGTTGTCATTATCATCAATCAATCAATCATCTTCAGAGTCATAAAAACACATCCCGGTTCTGCTTCATACATGCCCGATTAAATATCCGGTGTGTAATATCGAATTATAATGAAACATTATGGCTACATATTAACGTAATTCATGAGAAAAAAAAATTAAATTAGCAATAAGTTCTTCACATCGGCACAATAACCGACTAACAGAACAGGATATATCTAGCCAACATGATTGAGATGAAACCAATACACAGAGCTTATTGCCTGCCGCTGATAAGCTAGCTAGCAGAAAGAAGGCAAACAAAAGCTGTTTTTGATAATATGAATGTTTGAGAAGACAAAAGGCTTGTGTCTTCTCCCACAGCCACTTCTCAACTTCTCACACAGATTGTGTCAAATGCAAACTAGAATCTACGCCAGCGAAATAAAGAGGCAGCAGGAGGGAATCTATAGAAAAGCGATACATAGTCCACAGATGGCAAAGAACTGGGACTCCTTTTGGCACTGATAACGCTTTCGCTGTTGTTGCAGTGGTTGATGGAGTGGTGGTTGGAGCACAAAAAGCTCTTATTTATTCCACTCACGACGACAACAAGCAACACGAGCGAGCGAGCAAAATAACACAAAAGCGAAGAGAAAAAAGACAAAAAAGAAGAAAAAAGCAAGTAGCTTGAAGAAAGGATATAAAGTTGGTTGAAACATCTTGAGGATCGGATATCACCATCGGATGTGCTGCATAAAGCGTACGAAAAGGGTTTCTTTTTTGTTGGCTGTGTCAAGTGTGAGGAAAGTAGTGTTGTTGGTAGTGTAATAGATAGATATTCAATTCACTTTATTTAGATGACATTGTAGTGTGGATGGTGTCAAGAATAACCACACTACAGCTTCATCTTCTTCTCGCACAACACGCAGCCATGCAGAATGCAGCAGCAGTGCATAGGCAGTCGAGTGAGAGTTAAGTATATAACCTACTTACTTTATTAATTTACTTAACCATTTTTCTCGATGTAGCTCCATTACTTATTTAAATTGGACATTGGAATGATGGAAAATGGAACTCAACACGGCTTCCCTTTCAAGTTGACCAAACTGCCATGTTTAGCTGCTCTACGAATGAGAGGAGAGCCATTCTATTTTTGTTTTTTTGATGTGGGGCTTGTTAAATAATTAACTTAATGTGAAGAGGATTTGCTGAATGTTAGCCTTTTCTAGGCATTTCCGCCGACTTTTTGAAGAGATGATGATTTGTTGTGTGGTGAACGCTGAGGAGAACAGTGATGTGGGTATATTGACTCCAAAGTTAGTGAATCGGCGATAATTGTGGTGCAGTAAAAAAGATAACATTTTGTTGGGGTATTGGAGGACGAAGCTGCTGTGGAAAGCAAAAGTGAACGAACCAGCAGAGTGCTTTGTTTTGATCATTTATCCTTCTTCGTTGAGTAATTAGCTAATTGACTCGAGTGAAGTTCAAGCAGCTGAAAATATGCTCGTGTTGTGTTTTCAGATAAAGATGGACGAGAAAGATGAGTCTTGCTGAGTTCAAAAAGTGTTTTTACTCTTGATCATGATCACTGATAATTAATTAAAGAAAACATGAAAATTGCATGATCAAATTAAATGATTATCTGCTTGAGTCAGTGCAGTTAGTGCAGTTAGTGTATTGCAGCAGTCTGCGCTGCAGCACACAGCAGTGCAGATTTTAATATGCTAAAATAAATTGTGGATATTGCTAATAGCTCTACATACTTAACTGTGTTACTACATAGTTGATGAATTTGAGGTTGTGTATGCACACATCTACAAAAAATGTAAATGTGATTTGTTGTAAAAGATAGGAATAGAGTGCATAATAATATTATTGTAGGAGACGAGCAGCGAGAGTAAATATAACAAAGTTAAAGCAGACGCACGCAATAAACGCCCAAAATAATAACATTTATGCATACACATTTATGTCCGTCCGATGAACAAGAAGTGAATTCAATTTCGTTATCTTTTGTTATCGTCCGTTCAAAAAGTAAAAAGTATTTTTTCAAGGTTCGCTTGTTAATAAAAAGATACTCCTCTGCACCAGCAGCACGCTTTAACAAGTAAGGTATAAAAAACTATTTATAATATTTTGTAGACATATTATCTTCCTTATTGTATGTATGTTTAAAAATGTGTAGGAATTTGAAAAGAATTATTATAATGTTATTAAAAGACGTTTTATGCTGAAGGCAAGAAAGAAGGCGCTAAACTAGCTAATTACTGCCAGCACATAACTCACTCCGCAGCTAATTAATGCATCCTCACGTGGTGCTGGTTTTTGCGTATGAGTTTGTTGTTTGCAAGCAGGATTATTTTTTTTTACTTTTTTCCATTTAAATGAATTCTGGGTTGTTTTTAGGTATATACTTACAGCAGCATCTGGTTTTTAACTGAGAGGGAGGACGTGTGGATGAATGCTAGTAATCACCGTTAAAATAAGAAAGAAGATAAATAAAATCTCTGAGGCTATGTGTTGGTGTTGTTGTGCAATACGAAGAAATAATGCTATTTGCCAAGTTTTGGACGAATTGTATGGGTGGAATCTTTTTGCTTCGGTGGGACACTGATCATCATCGTTCAAGGTGAGATAAATGTTTCTAGATCGAGTGTACTCAGATAAATATTTGTTAATTTTGTAGGCTAACTGTGGCATTGCGTCGTTTCAGGTGTGTAGCAGAAGTTATTGGGAGGACGGTAACGTAGGCTATACAATCGCGGAATCTTTCCTACGATCATGAATTTGAATTGGCTGAAAAGTGGAGGCGGTAATTCCGTGAGAGAGGTGAGAAAGCACGAGCCGGGTGTTACTTCCCAGGCGTTGGAAAATCATTGGAAGCAGGCTCGAGATGTCATTCTTAAGTCACAGGTATATAATTCTTTTGAACTAAGCATAAGTAGGTAGTTAAATATTCAATGTATGAGTGCATAAATCAGTATGTAAATATTTTGCAGGATCCGGAAGGAGCCATCACGGTGATATCACACTTCAACCAAATGATATCGCTTCTTCGGCTTTCACGAGATGACGCATCCTCGTGGCTGAGGTGCAAGGAGTTTTGGATGAGAAACCGGTGCTCAGACAATGCCATAAAATGGCTTCATGACTTAGGTAAAGATAATAAAAGATTGTACTTATGTCGTAATTAGTAAACGTTAATGGCATAATAGAGTAATAAAATTGTTTTATGTGTTCAGGCGCTCAAAGATGTGATAAAGATGATTTAAAACTGGTGCATGCACTACAATCACTGTTGGAACTTGCATCAGAAGACGGACAACTCTTAGGTTACTTTAGATCGGAAAATGACGACGATACCATTACAAATTCTACGCCTTCTACAACTTCAACAAGTAATGACCACACACCAAGACCGTTATCCTTATTGCGTGATCCCACGCTGGGAACATGGGACGGGGCTTGCTCCTTGTCCACGCTTCTTCTCGAACTATGCATTAGTGTAGACTCTAAAATCAGTGAAGCTGCCCGCAAATCTTTCGTACTTCTTATTCAACTTGCCTCAAAGTACCCCGAGCTTGAAAGCAGTATCTCAGCAGAAGCACGTCTTGGAGTTACTGTAAGTTTAAAAATAGCATTAATTTAAAAAAATAACAAACAATCACGTTTAGATTTATGATTGAATCTTATTTACGTTTTACACAGAATATGACTATAAGCGGCCTATCTGCCTGTTTCGCTCAGCTGCCGACGTTCACTACTGCTACCAATGAACAACTGCAACCGTTCATCGAACAGCTACATTTTGTCGACTCGGTTGTACAAGCGGCCACTGACACGCTAACGGCCACAATCGCTGATTGTTTCTCCAAAAACTTTCTTTACGCTGTGATCTTACCCGCACTCACTCAGGTAATGGGAGACTCCATTTTAAACTGTGACAGGCTTCCCTTAATTTTTCGGGCTACTCCAATAATCCTCCAAAGTATTTGTGATTGCTTGGGAATGTTTGCAAAATCTGGCCCATTCGTTCTGCCAAGTGTTTCATTCGAATAATTGTAAAGAAATTAATTATCCATTAATAGATTTTAAAATTGTAAAGTATTTAACCCAAATACACTAATGTCAACGATGTATGCCCTTTACAATTACAAATTTTTGTCTAGATGATTCTTGATTCCTCTGCAAGCAAGGATTTTAGTATTGAGTTACAGTGTATCGGGGACTTTATTCTTATGATTATTATTAGAATTTGGCGATGAAAAATATTGTTTGATTTTGGATATTATTATTATTATGTACGCATTATTGGGGGAATAGTTTTGTTCTGTTGAATGTTCTTTTTTGTTTTGTTGTTATTCTAATTTGTGTTACTGTTACTTGATTTTTCTCTATTATTGTGTATTTTTCGGGGGAAATCGTAGGATGAAGGGAGCCGTAGTTTGCACGCTCGGGAAGACCAAAAAGATTACGTCAGGGTTAGTATCATTTATTTTTTACCAAGAAGAATAACTCACTTTGTTCAAACACTCTATCTCTCTATTTGTCTGTTACTAATTCTACTTTTATTATCAGCTTCTGTTTTATCAATATATTATTATATCACTCTATTGTCGGTGCACACTCTGCACAAACCACAAACAATATTAATTACTCGTGCATATATACCTACTATATATTTTAATTTTTTACTTACTTGGCTAATCATATTTTCTAACAATTTTTTTCACTGAACTACTGAACGTTATATATATACTCGAAAGTATTTTCTGCAAATTAAGCCTCTACTTGAAGCTGATTGTGAGATTGTTTTCTTAAGTAGAAAAAATAATAGCTTATTGACAAGCCTTTTTTAAACATTTTGCTAACAGCCGCACTGGCACTGTAAAGTTGGCGCAGTGCTGTATCAAGTGCACCGGGTATAATTTTTGTTTTGTTTTTATTACTGCGCTAATTGTAAATTAAATTGTGACCTTGCAGAGTGTCCACGAAGAAATTGCAGTAGTCACAAGTTACCTGCAAATCGTCTGTGAAAATATAACGCATCCGCTTCTCATCCGGAGTTTGATTACATTCGTGTTGAACCAGCTATTGACGACGCTACTTCACCGAATGAATCATCCGAGTACAGCGGTAGGTTATCATGTCAAAGCATTTTGGAAACTTGAAGTTTTATGCTTTCGGCTTTTAGCAATTAATTTTGTTTTATTTCCCTGATCCAGGTCACTGTCTCCACCCTCAGTCTTCTGAACGTCCTTCTGGAATTTTATTGTGAGGACCTGTGGTATGAAATGGTACTTCGTCATTTAATGCCGCAAAATCACTTAATGGTCGCGCAGAGATATCACCGGTTACCTGACGTCGATTTCCAGGAAGCTACACTCCGTTTCGTATCTCTTTTACCCACCTCCGTAACAGACGTACTGAGTGTTGAAGCAGTTAGCAGTAATTTTCATCAGTATGTGAACGGTGAACTGATTCGGTGGTGCACTATCGATGGAATTAGTCATCCATCGAATAAGGGAGAACCATCCACTGTCACGCTACTCGAAGAACAAAGTATCAACTCATCAGCAGAAGCCACATCGTGTTCGTTAGTAGATCCAAAAGAAACACAAGAAAGTACAAATTGTAGTAACAGCAGCATCAGTACTAACGCAGTATTTCCCTCATGGAGATATCGATACGACGGGACAGACAGGTTGGAGGGGTCGTCCCCACCGAAAAGTTTAGTTAATCTGCGGAAAATTAGTATTACTAGTGCGTCTTCATCAGCAAAGGAAAATTTATCGCCTCCTCAACTGCGGCATCAGAATGAACATGACGGAGAGGAAAGTAACAGCAGGGGCAATGAAATAACAGAAGAACCTCCGCCAATCGTGGATCCTCTCGCGGAAGACCGTTTTACAACCGTTTCTTTGCAAGGAGGGACACACACGGAGGAAATGAACAGTATAGGGATTGGAATGTCAGAAACATCATTTGACTCTGAAGTGCAAAGTGGGAGTAATGGTATGAATTTGAATAGCAGCAGTAGTAGTAACAGTGCCAATAAACGTTTTAACGATACCTCTGTGAACGATCAAAGTGACGGTTACTCCAGCATGGAAAGTGGTGGCATGACGGACAGCGTGGCCAGCTTTGGTCCGCTTGTCGACTGTCTTTTTAATCACTTGACAAACTTTACCAAACTGGAACCAGATGTGATTTTAATGGTGACAGAGTTAATTAGCACTCTTACAGCCAGCAGAATCCCGTTGATAAGCTCACTCTTTTTGGATCATAACTTGACTCTTCAGCCGTCCTTCAGGTCCTTTCTGTTAATATTGAATA
>JAHZMV010001649.1:0-27680 GCA_027743765.1 Coecobrya sp. COE2
TCAGGAGAAAGGAAACAGCCTTTCTATTCATCGTCAAGAGAAAAGGTAAAGATTTCTTCAAAAGAAACGAGCAAATTCTCGTCAGGAGAAAAAAGCAAGGTAAAGCAACCCTCAAAATTGACAGATAACCGGAAATCCGGTTCTTCAGAAAAACAGAACAAGAAAAAGTCTTCATCGGCGGAGGTGAGTAAAAGTAAATCTAAAGATTCTTCAGCCGAGACAACGAAAATTTCAACGACTACAATCAATCCAAAGTTTATATTGGGCTTGAGGAGTACTCCCAAAGCAAAACTGAGACCGATTAAGCTTCCGCCCATTTATGGAAAATTGCCTCGAAGAACTGGCTGAAAATTCCTTTTAAATAATGCATTTTTGTAGAGATGAGGTATTTATTTTCTAGAATTTAGTTGAAAGCAAAAGTCACTTGTTTTAGGCATAGTGAATTTTGTAGGACTGACAAATTTTATAATGGTACTTAAAATGTATATGAGTTATGAATAGTAATTTATTTTTTAGCTGTAATTAATTTATTCTCTTAATTTATTTTTAATAATTTTATTGTAGTTCTAAGTTTTATTTAGTTTAGATAAATTCTCAATAAATTATATAAATACGATTCATTTTTTATTGTGTGCAATAATAATGTGTAATAAAAATGTTTAAAACAAGCCATACATCTATTTTCGAAATATTTCTTGGTTCCCCGAATGCCCTTGAAATAAGTATCAAGTTCATAGCTCGAGCTCAACAAAAGAGAAAGCATGCTAACAATTTTCTCGGTCATGTTAAGGTTGGCACGTGTCGGAAAGGAGAATATGGCAATGGGTCCTCAGGTGATATTGACATTTTTGAGAAATCCCGAAATTATTCTCACCGGATAATACCTTTCGTGCGGAAACTGGGGACATGGATGGTTAGAAAGTTATAATGGCAGTAATAATGATAGAGACACAAGCACTACTGGAGTAATAAAGTTGAAGATAATATGCGACACTGGCATCGTTTAGGAAAACGACGTAGCTGGAGACAGTGAAGGCCATAATTAAGCTCGACATTTGAATTTCTGGGGCCGGAGTGGACGGAATGATAGTTTCGTGTGGGAGTATGTTTAGGAAATTTACCACCCATTCCGTGGAATACAGATAGTTGCTGAAGAGAAATAAAAGCTACTGATATGAAGGACAGGGTTAAAAATATATATAAAAGGTTAAATGTTAGCATGTCATACGATTTAATGATATGCATTCGAATTACTGGTTGTGTTTTGAAAAATGCCTAAATACATTATCATAATTCGGTGTGCAATTACATTGTGTAAGAAAATTTTAATTGTTTGCATGGCTTTATATCAGCAAATATTCTAGTGCATTAACAAATTTTTATTTTAACCCAACAAACATGCAATATCTTTCCAAGGTTTAGAAATTAGAAACAAATCATCCCTCATCCACATAAATACTAGTACACGATTTCTGTATAAAGTTAAAACAAGATGGCTAGCTCAATCTTTGTATTGTTTCCCTTTATCATTCCAATTTTCCTGGGGCATTGTGATAAAACTCAAGCTAAACTGAATATAAAAATCAACCAGTCTCGTTACAAATTTTGCACGCTTTACACTGTTAGAAATCATGTAAAGGAAAGCACTATTAACGATTCTACTACAACAGATATGACGACCAACTGGATAGACACCACACTTATCGAAAATAACCGGAACATTATTTTTGTTAGGGTCATCACTGATAGTTATCACAACGTGAGGGAAAATTGGAACCCACAAATTTATCGCAAAACACCTATTGTCCTAACGGCATACCGGCAAGAAAACTCGATCGACTCATGTAATATTTTCATAACGGACCTTGTCCAAATCTATTCTGGACCAACCTGGAAGGATGACACATCTGAAAACAAGTTCTTTAACGTGTGGACATTTTGGATGAAAAACGCTTCAGCAGGACTCACTATTCCGTATTCAACCGGAAGTACAATTCTTCTCGCTTTAACTGACAAGAAAAGCTGGTTTCTCCCAACCTCATTCTACGATACTGTGTACACCTCGCCCATTTTGACCTTTGTCATTTGCCTGGACAAGGAAACTTCCCAGTTGACCTGGATGAAGTGGGCTTGTATAAATTGTGAATCCGATCGTGAGATATTCCAGAACGAATCTCCGTTTCAACAGGAAACTAAGTCTCGATTCCTTTCGTATTATCAATTCAACACACAGAATATCCGAGGGTTTCCTACGAATCTCATAAGCGCGTCTGGAACTACTCTTCCTTCAATTAGAAAGGATGTGTGTCGCATGCGCATTACCCGGCGCCAAATATTCGTCTATATGAACAGAATTATGAGATTGTCACCACAATGTCTCGAACCTGCAGTTTTCTTGATGGATGAATTTGCCGAGAGCGTGAATCACACTGTGATACATGGAGATTACAGGTAAAAACATTTGTAGTAGTTTGTATTCATATTGTCACAATTATACTATCTAAAAAAATTGTAATTCGAAATTTTATTGTAGAACATCCCGTTGGCCGATTAAATTCAAGGCAAACTTTGTTCTAACTCAAACCACTAAACCAAAATTAAACAGAGAATCTATACTGACGAGTGAGAACATAATGGATGATACAGTATCCGTGCTCCCGTATTATTGTGAAAAAGCGACCAAATTTGAAATCCAAAAGACTTTGACTCTGTTAGGTAAACCGTTTCAATACAATGTCTGGCTCTTGGTAGCCTTAAGTTCTATTACTTTATTTATCTATTTTAAAATGAAACCAAGAGGAAATGAAAATAATTTTCATAATCACATATTTGACATCCTTCGCATGATTTTGCAAAAAGGCACAAACCGAGAAAAATCCCAGATTAATTTCCTCTTTATTATAATGACCTTTGTCCTAGCTTTTCATTACGAATATGACATTTCCTGCAAATTGATTGTACCTCCTAAAGGGTACGTCAGAGAGGCGCTAATAGAACTCCTAAATGATAACTATCGAATGATACTTCCGGTACCAAGCAGGTCAGTAAATGACATTTATAATCTAAACCAAATTAAAATGTTCTGGGGGAAATTTGTCGATATACAATTGAAGCTGGAAGGATTCTCTGAAAATATTATGGACTCAAATTTTTGGAAGATATTCGTTTTTGAGATGAAGGTTGCACAATCCAACGTGAGTGGGAAACGGAGCAATAAAGGGATCGAATCTGCAGATGCCGTTGCATTTAGTGTTGTAGACAGCATGAGTGGTAAAGGTGGCGACAGTATTTTGCTACCGAATGAAGATAAATGTCACATTATGAAAAAACGGTATGGATTCCTGATGAAGTATATTAGTTTATATTCCATACGAAGACGGGAATTTGCAAGGCGTCTCAGTAGGATTTGGTATGATAGTGGGATTCGGAAAATGTATTCAACACTGCTTAATACAAAAAAGAAAAGGGACAAGGAGCGAGCAATTAAGGATAAAAATGGACCTGGTGGGTTTATCGCAATGAAATTAGATTTAAGAATGTTTGCATTGTTCACAGTTACAGGCGCTACTCTTTTGATGTCTATAATCTGCTTTCTTTCCGAGTTCCTGATGGTACGACGGTCCAAGAACAAAGTGATAAAAATAAAGCTTGGTGTCAGTTTAACTGACATCATCAAGAAAATCTTTCATTTTATGGTATTAAGCCTACTTTCTTTTCGAAGCTGGTTATTAAAAGCAAACCAATTTTTGATTATTCCCTTCTAATTAACTGGTTAGTCTAGTCGAAAGTCTTTTAAATGTTAATAGAGCCATCACAAGTATATTGACATTTTGCTAATTGTTGATTGTGCTAAGGCTAACATTTCGTATGAATGTACTAACAATAACATTTTTGCTACTTGTGTTTCTATCTTTGTCTAGTCTGGGTTCAGTATTTTTTTTATCTCGAAGTAAATCCTACTGGCAAAACTAGAATGATTACTAGTTTCTAGTTTGCCTGCTCGACTAGAAAATCCTGTATGTAATTATTTTTGTCAATAAAATGAATAAATGCAGTTGGTTAATAATAATCAGGATTTGTTTGAAAGATTGTTTATTGTTTACGCAAATTGCGACGTTAACACCCATGTCATCCGTATAAAATACAAACGGGTTTAACGAGACAATAGAGCACACAATGTAACGTCAAAGAATACTGTAATCTCATGAAAAATTATAAAATAAATTTTCATAAAAATTTGTAATTTTGTGAAAGATCAAAAATAAGGAAGAATTCACAAGTTTAATTATTGTCAAACGCATTTTATTTATTTTTTTATTATAAAATTACAATTGAGCAGATTTATTTTTCGCAGTTTACACACACATAAATAATTACACAATAATAATAACAAGATCGAATTTAACGCATACAAAAATAGTTAACAATTTAATACAACAATTATAACAACATCATAAAAATAATAATATATAAACAACATATATACACAAGTGACTCCTTTAAAAATGCTTGCATTTAAAGTTATTTTATTTTTAAGCTACACAATAATATGACATACATACTCCCATTATTTTAATAGATTAATTATTTATTATAGAGATACATACATTAACAAAATACAATATTTGGTAAGCTGTTATTTTATAATTATAATATGATACTATAATTATATAATTTTTTTCTCCCTCATAAAATTATCAACAAAAATATATTAACGATTTTTTACTCACTTACTTCCTCTTCTTCTTTTTATCCTCTTCCTCTGAACTCTCAATAACTTCTTTATTATTAAATTTAACTGGTTGTCCGAGAATGCCCCCATTTCTCTTTTTGTTCTTGTTAACTTTATACGAACTAGTTTTCTTTTTACCAGGTACAGTAGGCAGTTCCAGAGGAGCCGCACTTAGCTGACTGGACAAAGAGTCAAATCCGTACAACAATGAGCCATCATCCTTCCCCTTAATTTTGTACTTGTCCTTCTCCTCGGTTCCGAACATGGACTCGAAATATGACGGGAATGAACCGCCTGATCCTGATCCAGACTTGGAAGGAGGATCATTTTGCTTATTTTCTTTATTATTATTACTATTCCCTCCAGCGCTCATACTACTTCCACCGTTACTTCCACCAAGAGTAACACTGCCTGTTCCAGACTTCATTTTGGCAACCTGTTGATTGTAGATTTCTTCCGAGCTGAAAATTTCATCGTCTTCCTCATCACTTTCTCTGGAGCCACGGTTGACTTGACGTTGGCTTTGCTTTTGACTCTTCTTCTTTGGCTTGCTTTTGTTCTTTGGCTTCACGGCAGCCTTCTTGGCACGCTTGTTTTCCTTGTTACTTGAAACGATCACTTTCTTTCCTGTATTGCTACCTGAGGTAATACCACCATCGGCTTGGATCAGCTTGTCGTACTGGTGATTTGGTTCATAAACGCCAATAGGAGCTTTTCCTGATGGAGCTACGGATTTTGAATCCTTTGGTACTACAACTACTGGAGGTGGTGGTCCAGCGTTAGACTTTTTGGCGGGGGAAGAAGACTTTTTTGGTGGTGAGGTGATGATGCTGTCGGATCGACCTCTGTATCGCCTTTTACTCTTTTTGTTCTTTTTGGTAATGATGGTGGGCTCATCTAGAAGCTCTTCTTCTTCCTCCTCAGATGAAGCTGCTGGTTTCCTGTAACCTCTGTACCTGTAACCCTGACCGAAAACACCTACTCCAGCGGGATCGGGTTGGGATGGCCAAGGGGCTCCAGTTCCCTCGACGTGTTGGGCTTCATCATTTTCAGCGGATCCACCGAGACCATGTCCATAATGTCCGTGTTGGTGCTGTCCTCCTGGTCCACCTGGTCCACCGTATTGATGCATGCCTCCATATCCACTGTCTCCTTGATGGGGTACACCTCCTTGTTGTTCGTTCTTGTTTCCACCTGTGAACCAACTCATGATACTTTGGAAGAATCCAGGTTTCTGCTCAGCGTCTCCGCCGGTTTCATGTGATCCATATGGAGATGGCATTCCTGGGGGTCCTCCATGGGCTCCGTGATAATGTTGGTTGTGGTAATTGGGGTATCCAGATTCATGACTGCCGGTGGAGGGTGGGGCTCCTGGAATCTCTTGGGATGCACTGTTACTGTTTCCCCAAGGTTTCTTCAGAAAACTGGTGAGTGAACTGCTTGAAGACTGTGGTGGGGCATGATGAGACGGGCTATCGGAATAATGTCCTTCGCCACCTTTGTAAGGTCCTTTTTGTTTCTTCTTGTATCCCTGCTTCTTCTTCTCGGTCATATACATTTGATACACGGGAGTCCATGGTGGAGGCGCTGCTTGTTGATCATCAGCCACCTCAGCTTCATCCTCTTCACTGGACTCATCCTCCTCAAGAGCAATACTAGGTTTCTTTGATGAAGTAGCCGATTTCTTTTTTCCAGACTTTGTCAACTTATTTGAGTTGCCCTTTCCCTTATAACCCCGAATACCCAGTCCAGCTCCCTCATCAGCTTCAGCACTCTCCTCACTGTCCTCGTCCTCCTCTTCATCCTCTTCTTCGTCACCCTTGATCTTTGGCTTCTCCTTTGAGACAAGTGGGGGAAGTATACCTTCGCTAGATTCCTTTCCAACACCAATACTGGCTGGCTCAGCAGATTCAACACTTTTCTCATCATCCACCATACCGCCCTTATTCACACGATATCCTGGATACGGGCTTTCAATCCTAAACCCAGTTTTGTCTCCAGCTTCTTCAACACTCAAACTTGCAGCATCATCATCCTCCTCATCTTCATCATCGTCATCATCCTCCTCTGAGCTAGTATGTCTTCTCTTTGAAAGCTTTGACGAGCCGGAACTTCTTCCATCACTGCCATTCGTCTTTAAATTCTTCTTATTACTCCTCTTCCTCAACGACGGAATATCTCCAGGAAGTGCAGCCTCAATTGGGAAGGCATTCGCATACTTTTTAAACGTCTCTTGGACATTCACCTCTTCCTTCGTCACGGCACCATTATCGTCAGGAGAGTCATTGACGAACAATGCATATGTTTGCACAGGTGCAATCTCCGTATCAGTCAAATACTCTACGTCCTCATCAGAAAAGTCGTGTCTTGACTTGGAGCTCCTGTTCCCATCATCTGAAGTTGTAGTAGTTGGGGTTTGAGTGGTCAACAAAGTTGTCGTATGTTGAGTTGGGGTCAATGCTTCCTGGACCGTGGTCAAGGGGGAAGACGCTGGTGGCGTGTCAGCAGAAGTAATCGCAGCTGCTAGTGTAGTAGTTACTTTTGCTCGTTTTGTGGTTGGCACTGAAGAATGTGCGACGCCTGAACTTGAGGGTGTCGTCACAGCCATTAAGGTTTGGTTGAAGAGATCAACAATTTGGTCGTGCGTCATTGTACATTTGTTGAAAAGGGTGCGACATTTGCGGGGGCTTCGTAGCGTCAGACCAATGTCAGCAGAGATGCGGATCAAGGCTGCTAGGTCGTTCACCTAAAAGATGATAACAAAATTTATTACCTTCCACTTCAACAGTTTTCCTTAAAAAGGAATGCATATCCTTAAAAAGATTTTCTCATAGTGCCCCTACCTGTCCCATTTCACGTTGCTTCCTCGTAACATACTCTTGCCTTTCCTTTTTCTCCTCATCAGTCTCAACACGGGATCGCCTCTTGGGCACAGAGATGACAGTTCCGTTAACCGTCTTCTTTACCATTTTCTCCCCTTCTTTCGTTTTCTTCAGCTTCTTCTTCTTCTCTGACTTTTTCTCACTGTCCTTAACCTTCTTAACCGTTACAGGTTCCACCGTGCTGCTCACTTCCGTTTCAGTTTCAGTTCCATTACCATTTTCCATTCCCCTTCCTCTTCTATAACCTGGAGGTGGGGGCGGGGGTGGCGGAGGTGGTGGATATCCTCTCAGTCTTTCAGATGAAGACTCTTCACTCGACGCCTCATCCTCGTATTCATCCTCATCATCATCTTCCATTGACATTGAACCACTGTCTAAATCCTCATCAGATAATCTACAAAATAAAAAATCACATATTTGATTCATAAATTTTATATACCTACTTAACATAATAAAATTTCTTTTTTTCCATTTAAACAGCAATAAGACCATCATCATAAATAAATCGCTGTCAGTTTTCTCTGGTTAACTTGATTAATATACATACATCATTATTCCTTCAATGCAACACGAAGCATTATAGAAAACTATATCGATACTATCAAAATAAAAAAAAATTAATCTCTTCACTTATTCTTTCTGTATACCTCTCTCTCAATTTTCAACTTGAGCAAAAAGAGAGAATACATAAAAAAATCACAATATAGATTTTAATTGTAATCATCATTCATAAATACACATGATAATCATAATAACTGTAATGAACACACGCAGGAGAAGAAAGAAAAAACGTTATATTTATACATGCATCCTTAACTTTTTAGGTTTAAACTTACAAAGTTTTTTTTTGTACGCTAAGCTTGTATACATACATATTTCATTCAAGAATTCTAGTCATCGAGAGATCTGATTAGATAGCAATCTTTACATAAAAATGTAGTGCATTTTATAAAGCAGTTAGACTATAATATATAGTATCGATCATCTACTTTAAAACTTTTATAGGTAGTTGATATGCTATATATAAAGTTAGATTTATTTATGAGCATTTTAAACTTGTGCCTTGTTTTTTTTTCATAAATCTTGATCGCATACCTACGCACATTGTTACTCTTTTGTACAAAACTTGATAGTATGAATTACTATACAGCTACCTATACATTTTAGCAGCGTGTGTGTATAAGGTGAAGCCCCTTTAGTTGCGGTGTTTCCTTTTTTGAGTTTTCCCTAACATTTTTGCACTCAACAACAAGTCAAGTCTCTCTCTCTCTCCCTTCATCTATTTTTCAACACCACTAAATACAGCAAACAGAGAGAGTTTAAAAGGATACATTTTTAAAAAGTATTTTTGTGGTTTTTGAATTTTTTTAGTTCTGGTTGCACACACTGACCTTGAAAATTATACCCTTTTATTTTCATCATGCGTGCGCACATCTCATCTTCATTATCATCATCATCACCACTCTTCATTCTTCGGACGCGTCTTTAAAAATGTTTATGAAAATTTTTTAGGTATGATTGTTGTGATTTTCATGTATATATTTCATTTAAAAACATTATACATGCATGATGCACATTTTTATGTTGTTGTTTATGAAAATGCATTATTAGTCTACGAGATTCTAAAAGCTCATCTTCTTTTTTTTTCTGCACTAAATTTGTCATGCACTGCTTAGCAAACAAGAGTCTATAAGGTTGTGTTTATTGTGGAAAGAATCATCTTCACGATAATCATTCCTGAGCTGCTGCTGATTGCAATAAAAATAATGAACGAGACTTGTTGTATCGTATCCATCAGTAATTCAAAAGTTGATAAATCATTCTTTTTTATACGTCTGGCTTTACGAAAATGAATGAAAAATCTCTTAATGGCTCTATCAAGCATAAAAGTTTCATATTGCATGCACGACCGTCAAATTATTGTCACACGGTCGTTCTCACTATCAGTGCAGTTGACATAGTCTCTCGTCTGGTTTACCATTTTTTTAAACAATTTATCGTCTTCACATTTTAAACATCTTCCTTATATTTTCTCTCAAGTGTCAATTTTTAATCAGAACCGTGACGTGTCCTATGGCGAATAAAAATTCAAAAAACGAGAAGTTTTAAAGATAAGCACAGCAAAAAGGAAAAAGAAATGGTTGAAAGTACAAGTAGGTAGGTATCTGCATACCTCTAGGTAATTATTTATTTAAAGTGTCTACTTGTTTACGATCTTGCTAATAGGCATGCATAGGTAGAGGAGGAAGAAGGCTTATTAAGTTTGTTAATACGACATGACACATATGCCTAATAAGATGACGGAGATGCGTTTTAAAAAAAGTGTACTAAAGATAACACGAGAAGCATCATCGAAATATTTTTTAAGTTGACAAAAAGGAAAAATTAGGGCACGCGCGACAAAAACAACAGAGATTACAATTTTTGTCATTTTTATCCCTTGTCCACTTTCTTCAAGAAAAATACTTGAGCATTGAAAATGGCTATAAGATTTAAATCTTCAGCTTAAACCCTTTCTCGATAAAGCCTTGCAGCTCGCCTCATTAGTATTCTTTCTTCACACTAATCCTTTCCACCAGATTACTCTACAGAACAATAGAAATATGCTAACTTGCTAACACTGCAAATTAATTAGCAATGCATTGCAAACCGAAGAAACAATAGGAAGAAGACAACGATGATATGGCGTCTGGTGACAAACAAATGTAAAGAAAATCATGAGAAAATACATATAATGTGATGTTGTAGTTATTAAAATGTGTAAAGATTTTAACGCTTGATACTAACCAACCACTATGCATACGCACGGATGACAAACGTCGTGCAGTCGCAGTCTGTTAATAAACTAAAGCAGTTCAGTGCAGTGCAGATAATTATCGGTGCAATGCATCTTGCATTTTCATTCATTTTTCTTTTTCTTCAACTTGAATATGTTTTACACAAACGTGTGAAGTTTTTTTACTTTACTATTTTCTTTCAAGAAAAATTGGATTTATCTGTAGAAAATGTAGTTAATATTTGAAAAATGAAAATGAACTGTATTTCTCTTGACAGTTAAAATATATTTGAAAAACCTGGATGCAGTAAAGTTTCATGAAATTGAAGGGTGTACTAAACCCTACATATAATTCATCAATATTTACCAAAATTGCTTTAATTTTACTGCATCGAATTCAATATTATTGCTAGTTGAAGGGACAGCTTCAGCTTTTTCAATGTCATAGTCATAAAATTGTAATAAGACAGCCATAATTTTTTTCTCTGACACTTGCTTATTAGCAACGTAACATATTTCAAAGTAGTAAAATTGCAACAATAACAAGACTTTGTGTGTCTATAAACTTTTCTCTCTTTTCCTTCAACGTACTTTAAACAAAAGTTGCATTATTGCTTTTCCCACATCATTCTTGTGAAAGAACTTGTAAAAAAATGCGACCAAACAATGGTCTCAAGTTTCTCTAAAAAAACAAACACGTCAATAGGCTGACACTTTTCAGACAGGCTTTTCATTACCATGTCTAATACCACTTGATTTTGCTCATTTATTATTAGGACATCACACTGCTGAAGTCATTGTTTTTTTTGCCGCACTGACTGGGTGACAGGAGTCAGTCGGTGAGTTCAAAACTCAAAACGGATGAAGGACAAGTAACAACAAACAAATAAACAACAATCAAGGAATAATTTTCTCTCTTACTCTCTTGTCAGTCGTAATAAATTCTTTAATGATCATTATTGCAACAAAAAAATTGCATTACATGTGTGTACCTATAAAAATGCATACAATTTTGCATACAAGTTATATACCTAATATATCGGTCAAAGACAACTTTATGAAAAAAAGTAGGGAAATGTCCCTTTTATTTTTATTACTCAAATCATGAGAAGAATCGAACGAGAGCGTTCACATTGCTTATCATCATGCTTACTCCTTACCTAATAACAAGTTCAAACGCGTATTCATAAAAAAATCATACAAATTCATCAGAGGATTATATACATTTTAAAGAAACCACCATGACTGTACCAATCACAATAATTTGCTATTATGACGATCATAATCTCCTCCCCAATCCGCCACCAAAATATACATTGGTGATCATCAGCGATTATCTTATCTCCTCTCTGTGTGTGATGTTTTCTGGTACATGTGAAAAGCAATATTGTTTTGTATTATCGTGTCATGTGCCACTCAAACGTGAAACGAGACCAGTACTGAATTCAAACTTTGAAAGGTACCAATTTCGTATGTATTATTATGAAAGTTGTTTTGACTTGAACAGACGCTATAGAATTTTAGAATTCTAGATTTGCCGACCAACACCTCTCTATATACCCTTACGCAATACACCTACATATTATTATAATACTATGTGTGTATGCAAAAAGTGATGATGGTAATAATATTGATAGTAAACCAAACTGATGATTTTTTGTTGCAATAATAAGTACCCACAGAATCACTCACTAAACTTGGGCTACTTCAAGAACTCGTGATTATCAATCAATTTCAATAGAAAATAAGATTCTAGACTAGAGAGAGGGTAGTAGATCAGTAGCAAAGATGTACAGATCAGATAAGGCATTATTATGGTAATACAACAGAGAAAGAGAAACAAAACCTGAAATGAAATAACACTCGGTTTGAAACAAATCATCTTACACCACCGGCAACACTGGTAGTACTAGTTTTACATCATGTAATACCCAATGATCGTTAACACAATCAAAAATAATAAAAAAAGTATGCAAGTGAATATGTAATGAAGATGCGCTAAAAACGAGAATTCTAATCAAAAGAGAGTTTTTTAAAAGTAATCCATCACTAATCGGGGGAGGATACTTGACCCCACCTGAACCATAGGGGTGGGAGTATATGAGTAAACCGAATTGGCATGCACGCGGGAGGTGGACCGATTCGGTTGAAATATGATTTTAAAAGATTACTCAATTTTGAAGACAGACAGTCGAGCTAAGTATTTACAAGAAGATTCTAGGCATCTTGATAAAGAAAATGAAATATGTACATTAGGTTTATACCTAATACCTGTAACTGACTAATCCGTAATTATTATTGGTTTAAACTAGAATTACTTTTCTAGAAAAAAAAGTATTACTCAAGACGAATGTTCATTCATGAGAGAAGAATACTTTTCTGCAAATTGAAAACGACTTCACTCTTCACTGGTGCAGTAGAGCAATATTTTTTGCTTAGTTTTTTTACTCGGTGTTTTCTTCGTCTGGTACCTACATTTTGACTCATTTCATTATGCTACACAACAAACAATTAACAAAATACCTCCACTGATGCAGTACCCATTTTAAATATTTTTCATGCTGTTTAAAGATTGAAATCCCTACGAGCCCTGTACGCTCATTTATCTTTAGTTTAAAAAGTTAAACAGGGTTTAGGGCTAAATGTAATGCTCATTTTGGTACTCAATGAGGAATGACGTCAAGATCATTTTTCTTTCTAGGTTTATTATTACATTTAGTTCAGAATTTAAAAGAAAAATGGTACAACTTACGTATGAATTTGATGCATCAAATCGAAAAATTCCGTGTTCACCGCATAGTTTGGCATTTTCGACATTGAGTTCACTTCACAAAAGGCTTTTGATATGCAGGCTTTAATGTCTGAGGCTTTCATTCTGCCCGCTTGAACCTCCAGTCGGGGTTTACTTGTTCTGAGAGAGGTAATTCTTGTTGGTTTATTTGTACCTGAGGTGGTGGTGGAGGTGGCACTACCCGCTTCTGGAATACTGGCGGAATGAGAAACTGCAAAAGAAAGAAAAATGCACATTTAAAATAAAAGTTTTCAGCTTTAATTTTTTCAAGCGTTTAACAAAAATTTAATGAATCTTTTGAACTTACGCTGAATATAAGCTACACAAAGAACACCAACTGCCACTGCAATCATCGGCGACGGAAGCGCTATCGCCACCGCCGATCTTCTATTACGTCTGGTTTTCATTTTCTTTATAATTTTTCAAGCGTTTAACAAAAATTTAATGAATCTTTTGAACTTACGCTGAATATAAGCTATACAAAGAACACCAACTGCCACTGCAATCATCGGCGACGGAAGCGCTATCGCCACCGCCGATCTTCTATTACTTCTGGTTTTCATTTTCTTTTACTATATGCCTTAAACTACTTTCTACAGAATAAATTATACACCTCCAAAATTTGCACTTTCTGGTAATTTAAAGACAAGGGCACAAAAAACAATTCAATAATAAATTATGACTAGCACATAGCAGGAGCTCCAACGAATTTTAATTTCCAACCAAAACTCCAAAAATCACGTCATCACCGCACCATATACACCTTTCCCTTTTTTGGTCACACCGTCCGTCTATGGGTCTCCTCAGTTCCAAAAATGATCCATGATTTCAGGGTGTATAAATTTTTATTTCTCTGCCATGTTGATTAAATTATTATAATTATGAACTAAAGTCCACCGCAAAAACAGGCACAAACATTAAAATTAATTGCTCACTTTTTTTAGTACAAAAATCGATTTTAAAAATCCATCATCCTCTCTGGCGATGACGCTGAAAAGCTACCTGTGTTGACCTCCTCCTCAAACGGCGAACGGAGTGCGAGTAGCTTCGAACGCAGAGGAAGAAAAGGGCTCGCACTTTATTGCCAAAAGATATGATAAATTTTATGCTGTGTATACCATAATAATCATAATAATATCTATAATATCAAGTTAGTTAGCTAACTTCATATAATATACCCCTTTTTAGCTTTTCCTTTGTTCCCCTCAAGTCTCACTTGTGTATACTTCACCTTATAATGCCTCGCCTTGCATTTCTCTCTCTCTCTCTCTCTTCAGCACTCTCAGCTATTATATTATTTTCAGTACGAGAAACATCATCATATTTAAAATGCTAAAAAATTTCAAATGCACATATTATAAACTTACATCTTCATCATCATCATCATCACACACTCACAGGTAATGTTACAAGTTATAAGACGATATAATCGAGTTTTATCTTTCATTGCTCTCTCGCTTTTTTTCACAATCCGGTATTTCTCATCGTAATAATATTCCTATACATACACGCTGACTATGACGCTGCATTACGCTTACGCTGATGGATGATGTTACTTATTTTACCTCTTCTCTGCTTATTGCTCTTTTAGTTATGAATGAACAGTGCTTATGTTGTTTTGTATTTACGCAAAGTAGAAATTTTTTTTCTCTGTGTGTGAATCGTGTGGTTTGGCTTATTACGGCTAAAAGGCATGCATGAAGATGATATGATAAACTGCAAAATGCATACCTTTTAAAGTCACAATAATCATCATCCCCAACGCTATAGGGGTATACGTATGGGGTACCGACAGGCTTCTTGAAAGAGATGATATCACGTCGTAGAAAAACGCTTGCTCGCTTATTGTAGCCGTAGCCATCATCACACTACTGAACAGCAAGCTGAGATTTTTTAATTTTTCTTTAAAAAAATTAAATGTAGATATGTAGATGCGAGTACATTTTGTATTGAGTTTTCAAAAATTTTCTCTCTTGAAGCAGTCAAAAAATGCATATGAGTTTCTGATGAGCTATATTAGAATGCAGTAGGCATATCTTGAACACGCCACGGGGCAAAAATATTTTTATGATTTTTCAATCTTTCGAGTAGGTAATAGCAGAGCAGTAGAAAGAAACAGCGATTTTTTAAAATGGTCATGTTAATATCGATCGTGTTTAATATTCTGTTTTTTATGCTTTCCTCCCACACAATACCACACCTTATGCAAAAAAAGCTACACAATGTTCGTTGTAACAAGTTGTAAGTAGAAATTGTTGCAGAGGAGTGTGGATGCACTTGGGTTATATGAAATTTGCATTATAATTATAATTTAGTAGCTTATCTTTTTGAGTCTATTGCATATACACGTTTGTTTGTGTTATGGTTATTGCTCTCAAAGATTATCGTATTTTTGTCAGAATCTTACAAATACTCGCAATTGAATAACTTTGTTTTACACACTGTAATTAGTTACAATGCCGAAGATTGAGAAGATTCCAATGTGATAAAATTTATAAAATTCACCGTTTATTTCTCTAATTGCAATATTTTATCTACTAAACACCATCATCATTTGCCGACCACCATCATACCACCGGCGTAATTTTTACCGATGAGTTACTGATAGTGATAGCATGTGTTACTTAATTTGAATATAATGCGTTTTCACAATAACTTTCTTTTACAGGTCAGGCCAGTAAAAATATGATTTTTTGAAGAAAAACATCAATGTACTAATAACTGCACACACACGCACAAAAGAAGTTATGCAAAATATTATATGCTCGTGTATCAATAAACGTCGTAAAGAAAACTGGTAATTATAAAGCAATTTATTGGTGAAAAACGCCTTATTTATTTTATGGCATTTATTAAACCATTTTTCTTCAAAAACCACAAAATTACCTATATTTAATTATGACCTTCGTATATATAATATATAGCTATATGGCGAAACCTTAAGGGACTTTTACCCTTTGGTAAAATGTGCACTTGATAACACAAATAAACAATCCAACCTACGTTGACTTTAGAGAGGGTTTTTTTCAAAAATAAAAGTAACATACTATATTTACCTAATGTTAAATATATAGGTATTTGCAAGTAATTTAACTAAACATTGTAATCGTAAATCGTGTATATTTAAATATATTCATAAATATTTTTACGGTACTAATTTTCCTTGTTTAAATGAAATCCATTTTCTCAATACCTACGTAAACTAACTGTTTGATTGACGTGAATATGATAACATATTTTTAGTTAGTTTTATCTAATGCAAATAATATAGCCAAAAAAACAAAAAAAAACTACTTTTACGGTTGGACAACTATGTAGTTGAAAAAAAGTAGCGGAAAAACATGCACTTATCTATCCTGTCTGCCTAAATAAACAAATAATCGTTTACAAAAATCCTTAATCATATCCTATGTATGTAAATACTGTATCATAATACTTAATTTTCACTAAAAAATCAGTTTTCCCTTTCGTTTCCAACCGCAAAATTATACTATCTAATTTGCGTACATGCGCTTCCTCCTCCTATCAATCAAATTCAATTTTGCTTTTGAAAAATAACAACTTTCGTTTAAATTATTATCATTTTTACTAAGAACCGGTATTTATATTTTGAAGATTTCAATTTCAGTTAACCGTGCTGTCATTTTCTAATATCCCATATTCCATCTTTCTTTCATATTTTCCGAACCCGAAGTATCCTACATAACTCTAGGGTCCGCATCTCTAAAAGAAACCGTGATTTAATGACATATCATCTAATCGGCTTATTTAGTGTGGACAATTATTCCGATAATGGTGGATAATTGTTCTAAATAGTGAAAGCTGGGATATACAATGCCCAATTCCTAGGATTAAAATTCGCATTTGGCAAATATACGTGATAAATGATAAATGAGCTGTTTGTTGTCGCCAACAAATCGGAAGGACCAAGATTACCAAACGTTAATAGAAAATAATGATAGGGGCAATGAAAAATTAACTTAATTTCACGTTACTACACTTGCAATATGATATGAACGCATATAAAAACAGTAATCCATTAAAATGTGCACATTATTAGGTAGTTTACCTATATGCGTAATTGTTTAAATGATCATCAATCTACATCAATAAAAATTATTTCGTTTTCAAAGATAAGAAAAATTAACAAACTTATAATAAAAATATTACATTTATTTATGATTTCAGAACAGTTTCAGAAGTTTATTGGCGTTTATTTTTACAACGTAACCTTAACCTCGATAGACCCATTTTTAGTAAAAACTTTTACTGTCTGTTGCTTCAACAAAAGCCATTAATAAATATTTTTCTGTTCCTTTTTGGCAATGATGTATCGAATCAGGAAAAAATGTTTATTAATGGAGAAGATGAACTAGGTAAAAGCCATAAAATGCACTTAACAAAAAATCCAAGCGGATCTGGATCAGCTAATTATTTCATTATTTATTGTTAGAACCTTCAAAGCGCTAACAGCAAAACAATTTTTTACCCGAAATATATATTTTTAATGCTTATATTTTATTACCCTGTACGTATTCATTTACCTATTTATTTCCCTTTCTAAGGAAAAACGAGAGTCCCAATAAATTATGATGAATTGCATTTTTCTTTTAAAAAATGAGATTCTTAATCTAATCTGGCATTTTACATTTAAAAGAGATTATACTTTTTCGGCTTTTCCCGTAAATTTCTCAAGGAAGTGATCATTATGGCACCTTTTCTGGCTCTATTCTTATTTTCTACAAATTCATCAGAGCAACACCACACCCATAATTCGCTTCCTTACTAAACGTCATAGTTTAAATAAATAACATACTACACAAAAGGTTATTATTGCCATTTATAATTCTTGCTCCATTTTTCAAGTCGTTATCACGTCACTAAAACCACATAAAATATATTACAAAAATTTTCAACAATAAACGGCTCTTCATCTTATCATATCAATTGTTTGATGTGCGTTTCGTCTGCCAAAAAGGATTGAAAGAAAAGTTAACTCCTGCTTTTACAAGCAAATAGACCATTTTTGTTTACCAAGCTAATATACAAAGTTTCATCATCATATATTTTTGTACCCAAAAAATGAACAATTTAAAGATAATATGTGGAACAATCAGTACGAGTATAATGAAAGAATGCTACATTTTTTGTTGTTGATACGTACAAAACTTTGTAAAAAACACAATTATTCTCCTGAAGCGTACTTCANAAGCAAATAGACCATTTTTGTTTACCAAGCTAATATACAAAGTTTCATCATCATATATTTTTGTACCCAAAAAATGAACAATTTAAAGATAATATGTGGAACAATCAGTACGAGTATAATGAAAGAATGCTACATTTTTTGTTGTTGATACGTACAAAACTTTGTAAAAAACACAATTATTCTCCTGAAGCGTACTTCATTATAAATTCACGTCTGTTAAATGCAAACTTAACAATATACACGTTCTGTTTTTCCTTCATTTTTTGAAAAAAATGTGTTCACTTCTCTTGAATGATAATTCTGAAAAGAATTTTTGAATGAGCCCGTGTTCAATTAAATGTTGCATCCGAGCATATTATTGTTCTCGTGTCGGCAAAAGTGTATAGCGTTTTGGCAGCCGCTTTGGCATTTTCCGTTTGGCATCTTCATCAACGAATTGAAGGCATATAGAAAAAAGCCTCGACGAAGTTTACCGATTTATCATGATGTCATCAACATCATCTCATGAGTCATAGGATTCATTTTTGCACGTTCATTATTTTACAAAAAGAAAGATGCACTTCTTCTCATTGCAAATGATACTCTTCTGATGACTCTATGATGATGTGAAATGAAACAAAAAGTAAATCCGAAATCTTTTTTTCTTTTTACAGTTAAAAAAGATAACCAAAAAATATTAAACAGTTTTTTCCGAACGATATAGATGCGTTCGTGTAGATGTTAAAGTAGAAAAAGAACAATGACCAATTACTTTTATTTTGCCAAGTAATGTACCTATGCAGCCTGTGTTTGTCGAGAGAATCGTGACGTACTCAGTGCCCCTCACGGACGTGCCATAATTTCTGATGCTACTGCCAAAGAAGAAAAGTGAAATGAAAAGCGTTTTAGAATCAGTTTTTTATTGGCTTAAAGTGTCAAAAAATTAGTACAACATTTTAAACTTTTTTTGCTAATTGTACATCATATAGCGCCGCCGCTTTTTACTAAAAGATACCTGACAAGATAGATAAAAAAGAATAGAAATGGATTGCACGAAACAAATGACGACGCACCGAACACTCCTATAATTTTCCCTTTACAAAAAATTTTAAAAGTTTTTTAAATGTCTCCCTTTAAAAAACCATTTAATAAAATCTTTTTAAAGCGTCACGTGTTCCATATTATTATTTTAAATTGTAAAGTATTACTGCATCCTCTCTTTCTTGTGTCAACGCTAATTTGCAAATTAACTGTTATGATTTTCATACCACTTTTCTTTAGACAACAATGGACGGTTATAAAAATGACACATGATTCAAACCAGAGAGATTTGATTCTCAGAAAAACATTTGAAAATTTTAACATTACACCCATTTAGATGAGTTACGTTATGACTATTACGGAATTGTAGGTATCTAAACAAAATGACAAATATGTTGTCCTTTAACATGTCATATCATGAAACAAAACAGCAATTTAGTAATTCATCAAAGAAAAAAAAACAATAAAAGAATAGCCTCAGTGGACTATACACTGCGCTCCCTCCTTTAAGACAATAACCGCATGTGGTCAGTAATATTAAATCAGTAACAAAAACTTTTACTTTTCTTACTTCCTTTTCATATCGCATCTTTCACAAAAAAGGGATGCGATGAGCACTTGAGAGTGGTGGTTACGCGCAGGTATCACTAAAATAATCGCGCAACATTTGCGATCAAATGCTAAAGGCAAACAGTATATGATATCATGTTCTTATGTCCCCTTATCATTTAACGCCATTTTTTTGTACAGTTGGTACATATACAGTTGTCGTTACAAACGATCAGGATGTACAATGCAATGTTCTGATTGGAGATGTAAGATTACATGGCAAATTGCAAATAAAAAAGATGGAAAGAAAAAAATGATGTGCATTCAGCAAGTCTGTGTAATAAAAGTTAATACGCGACCGCGTCGTCGGTTAGTTAGTTAGCAAATTAAGGTAATAAAATGCAATAATATTTATGGGCTGCGTAACTTTATTACGGGGCTCTGGGGAGAAAAAAGACAAATGGGTGCAGTTAGTGCATAAGGGCGCATGATATGATAAGTGTAAGGGCACAGCAGTCACTTACTGTTAGAGTATCTTGAATGATAAAATGAAAAATGAACGTCAATGTCCTAATCATTACTTTTATATTAAGTTCATGCTGATATTGATATGCACCTTATTTATATTTAATATGCCCTCCTACGCCACTAATATACTACCGTCGTTGATTAGTTGGCAGCAAACAGTGGTTTTTTTTTTCATATTATGTCGTCTGCACTTTTTCGTGATCATGTTGATAAAAGTTAATTTAAATCGTGTTGATGTCTATCTGACACGTTTTTCCAAGTAAACTTGACGAATGAACTTTTATTTAGCTTGGCATTAGCTTCTTTTATAAGTGCAATAAAGACATTGAACCACGCCACAGGGAAGTGATTATTGGTCACGTGGTTATAGCATTAAACTGCAAATCATCAAAGATAGCTCAGCATTTCCTATTCTCCCTCTTCCTCTCTTTTCTTTTACTACCATAATTTTGGAAAATCCCCTGACCTGCATGACTGAATAAGAGCAAAATCCAAAAATAATACACATGCAAAATCTCACTGATAAGAAGTGACAGCTTAGTTAACATTTTTTAACTTAACTTTCGTGAGAAAACGTGCTAGCCAAAAATGGGCTAGCCACGATATCATCCCCGTCCGCACTTTGCATTTCAAGTGGAAGGGCGTCCCTTCAAAAAAATAAAGTTGCTATCATAATAACAGTAATAATAGTCGGCAAGTCAAGTTATTTATTTCCCAAAATCGACAGAAATTCCTCATTTTCACTCTCGCAGACTTCTTCCACCAAACCTCCTCATCTTATTATTCAAGCATGTAAACAGACTAAACAACATTATTGAAAGCACTGAAAACGCCAAATAAATCTTTAAAATAATTTGCGACTATATACAAGCAGCTAATAACGTAGTGGCACCCACACGCACATATTATTTACTTGTAGTACGAAAATAGTAAATTTCTCTGTACTCACTTGTATTACATGAGAAAATTGAACAACTACATCATACATTCAATTTCTATATACATTGTGTGCAAAAAATATACGCAATGATAATATTTTGTTGAATGATCAGTGGACTGATATGGTTAAAGTCAGTGAGAGATGAAAATTGTTTTTTTTTGCAAAAGGTGATGATCATGATTAAGATTGCGATACGGATTATGTAGGAAGGTATTAATGAGTTACGATCTCAACAAAGTGAATACACTTGATTATCTGTACGAAAAAGTGATAGTTTTACGAATCATCAATAATACGTGTATTTTCTACAATTAAAGACGAGAAAAAAAATTAATCATAATAAAAAATTCATTCACGTAGTCATAAGTCGTAATATGCTTAAATGACTGCGCGCACATATTACTTTAGCGTGCACGCAATAAGAAAGAAAGGAATTTTCGCCAAAAAGAAGTTTCATCTCAAAATATCGCATTCCACCCTTTTTTCATGATGCACAACAATAAATTATTTTGATAAAAGGGAAAATGCGTTTTAAAACAATGGCTAACATGCAAATTAGTGTAAAATTTACACTGTAAATACAGAAAATAGATAGACTTATTATTATGTGGCTTGTTAAGGGCGATAAAAAAGGTGAGAGATGCGTGTGTGGCAGTAGCCCTTGAAGCTATTGGCTTGAAATTGTCTGTTTCTGCCTATCTATGATTTATAGAGACCAAGATTGTAAATCTGCCGTGTGGTCAAACGAAATGCAAATAGAGAGATCAAAAACAATCTGTTAATTGCCAACTAACCACTTTTATGCATTATTAAATTAAAAAAGAAAAGATTATTAAAATCTGATGAGTAGTTAACACATCATTGTTCATTTTCTAATTTTTTGCATTCAAAGCTATAAAATGATATAATTGGGCTGCCTATCTAAATTGTAGCACAATATCAGTAATCTGAGTAATCTTAATAAGATAGTGCTGAAGGACAGTTGCCATTTTTGGAAATTTTTTGGTGCATTTGGCACGATGCATTGCCTACAGCAATCAAAATAACGTGCTGCGTTAAAAATTTTAATTTAAGAACTTACTGCACAGGATGTGCAATAAAAAATTGCAATGGTGCAGGGCTCCCTGTGGTCTTTTTTCAAAACTGCATTGTATTGTCGTCAGCAAACACTAAGCCTAAGGAAAGATGAAAATAGTTTCATGCATTTTATTTCAATAAATTAAATTAATTATCCATCTACTTGCAACCTGCGTTTCATATATTTTATATGTAGCTGATTTGCATTGACAATTGGCAATTGGGCGTGCAGTAGTATTGTTGGGTTATGCTAATGTTAGTATTCATAAGTATTCTCCCCGAAGATATCAATTTTTCATTTGTGACATTCTGATTGGTTTTGTCAGAGAAATGTAAGTATGTCAAGATTTAGAATAGGATCCGGTTATCCACTCAAAGGAGATATCCACCACTACTGGGCTATTATGTACATATGTAGGTATTCTTTTCTTTATGAATAGGTGATCAAACTGAAATCAAATGAACTATTTCGCTTAAAAATCTCCAAGTGTGTCCGTCGTTCGTAATTTGTTTTTAAAACAATAAAAAATTTAATCTCACGTTTATAATTATTGGGAATATAATTCATAAATACGATCTATCATAAATAAGACTTACAATTACAATAAAGTTATTAAAAATAAAATAAAATTTGTCAGTCAGAGAACAAATTCACTTGCCTAAAACAAGTCAATTTTGCTTTCAACTAATAATGAAAAAATATCACATGGCATGTTATGCAAAATGATAACCTTTTATAAAATTATCTTATAGCTTTTTATGAGGTTACAAAATTCTTCGACATTGCTTCAATCAGTTAAATTCAACACATCAAAATATTTTGATATTTGCACACACATTGTGTGCTCTATTGTCTAGTTAAACTCGTTTATATAACAAATTTATTGAGATGACATGATGTGCTGAAACCCAACATTTTACAGTAGCCTTTCAAACAAATCCTGATTATTATAAATCAAACCATCTCCATTTATTTATTTTATTGGCAAAAATACTTACATACATGATTTTCTAGTCGAGCAAGCAAACTAGTAACGATTCTAGTTTTGTCATTAGGATTTACTTGGAGTTCGAGATAAAAATATTGAACCCAGACTAGACAAGATATAGAAGCAAGCTGTACTAATGCTTTGAAATTATATATTCATTTGAAATATGATCCTTAGCACAATAAACAATTAGTAAATGTCAATATACTTGTGATGTCTCTATTAACATTAGAAGAATTTCTACTACTGACGAGTTGATTAAAAGCTAATAATTGCTTTGCCTTTATTAACCAGCTTTTAAAAGAAAGTATGCCTGAAAAATGCAATGAAAATTTATTAATGATGTCAATTTAACTGACCAGGCTTTATTTTTACCACTTTATTCATGGAACATGTCATGAGTAACTCTGAAAGAAAGCAAATTATTGAACCCGACAAAGTCGCACCTGTGACTGTAAGCAATGCAAACATTCTTAAATCTAATCTCATTGCGATGAACCCAGTAGGTCTATTTTTATCCTTACTTTTTGCTCTCTCTATGTTCCTTTTCTTATTTGCGTTAAACAATGTTGAATACATTTGCCGAATTCCACTATCATACCAAATCCTACTGAGACGCCTTGCAAATTCCCGTCTTCGTATGGAATATATCCCGATATACTTCATCAGGAATCCATACCGCTTTTTCAAAATGTGACATTTATCTTCATCCGGTAGCAAAATATTGTCGCCACTTTTACCACTCATGCTATATACCACCCCAAATCCAACGGCATCCGTTGATTCAACACCTTCTTTATGGATACCTTTCCTTCCCACACTGGATTGCAAATCATTAAGGTATAACTTCCAATATTTCATTGAGCCCATAATAAGTTGGATTTATTGTCGATAAATTCCTCGAGAGGCAAGTTACATTATCTTGACAATTGTTAAATTAGTATATATAAACAGATAGAATATACAATTAATTGAGCAGGTAAAGGTTAAGATTAATATTAATTATACAGTATAGAGGTATTGATTACATCATCGATACATGAATAGTCACAGGTACAATCAGATGGTATTTTTAGTTTAGTTATTTCTTCTTTTTGTGATGTCAAAAGGTGAGAGATTAGTCTTTTCTTAAAAATAGCGAACGATGCGTTATCATATAAAATGTTTTCAGGGACTTGAAGCCAATCATTGACCCCAATGTATTTGAAGCATTTTTTACCCCATTGACTATTAGTTTTCAAGCTTGGCATTTTGTATTCATTATTTCTAGTTGCTTGAGATAGTTCATAGGTAAAGTCAAGGTAGTTTCTAAATGTGTCGTTTGGATTGAGGTATGTTAATTTGTAGGCAAAACAAATGTTTTCGTATAACAATTTGTACTTGAAAAAGAACCATTCAAGTGTCTCACATATGTCATTACTTATAGAGTCATATTTCATTTTCCCTAGTACATATTTTGCAGCATGCTTTAGAAGATTATTTATTGATTTAGTATTATTAACGGATAAATTATTTCCCCATATCGTAATACCATACGTGATAATGCTGAGGACATATGCATTAATTAGTATACATTTTGTATTTGTATCTAACACATGTTTAAGTACATATATTTTTGATATATTTTTGTAACAAGATGATACGACTTTCTGGCATTGTTTAGAAAACATTAGATTTTCCTCTAGTTCAATACCTAATATTTTGAGACTTCGTACTCTATTGATTCTTTGCCCTCCTAGTGTTAAGCTGAAATTGTTACATTTCGCTAAATGTCCTTTTTTACCAATGAGGATATACTGTGATTTATCAACGTTTAACGATACTCTATTATTAATAAGCCATTCATTTATAGCTTTTAAGTCACTTTCCATATTGTCTTGCAGTAAGCCTATGTTTGCTGGAATTTGTGATCCGTATAGAGCTTTACAGTTTATACCATACCAAGAGAGTTTTTCTATTAAAATATCTCTATCTACGCTGTCAAATGCTTTTTGAAGGTCGAGTGCAACTACTGGGCAAACCTTATCATTGTCCACTTGTTCGTAGATATAATCAGTTAAACACATTAATGCGTGACTTGTAGAGCTGTTTTTACGAAATCCAAATTGCTGTGTGGAAAATAAATTATTTTCTTCAAAGTACTCACAAAGTTGCTTGTGTATGTGTAATTATATATATAATAATATATATATATATTAAGTAACAGAGATAAATATTTTGATTTGACAAATGTTGTGCAAGAAAGCATCAATATGTGGAGGAAATACACAAGCATGTAAATAATAAGTTATACTTATTCTCAATTGTATAATGTTTGTAAGAAGAATGTAATGTCTAGACGGTAGAAGTAGATTTTATAAAAGCTAACGTTTAGAAACATGTGACCCTTCCTTTCAAAAATGTGTTCTTTGGCGATGAAAGTGAAACTGTGTATAAGTCTATATCGCCTTTAAAAACTTTGCAGCCTGCCATATATTTGCCATAATGGACATGAAATTTAAGAAAGCTGATATATCCGTTTCATACCAACATCTATGTCAAATCGCTGATCGCGCCTCGTCTCATACTCTCACTCTATATTTATGCAATTTTCCCAAATGGTTTGTTATATTCCCCTGAGAAGTAGAAAATTTCAGTTTTTTGAAATGGCTGTTATATAACCATTAAAATGTTACATGAATTTTACACACATGCAACCCAGAAATTTTTACAGACCTCTATTTAATTATAGTGTACATTTATTGTATTAAAATCTACAAAATAAATCAGACATATCTGTGGTGTAAGGATATAAATATTTCCCGACTGTACATTATGTATTTTACGGCGTTTGTAATATATAGTCTTGTGTTATCACTAAAGAACGTAAATTGTGGTCTTAGGATTGCGGTTTATAGTTTTTCAGTGTGATTTTCTTCGTTATTAAAAAAAGCTGACTACTATATTTAATTTTTGTATACAGATAAACCAGGTTGAATTTATTGCACATCCCAAAAATATCAATCAATTCAAATATTCCGTCCTCTTGACAGTGTAGTTAATCAATGTCATAGGCATAATACTAAAAATCTGCGCATGTGGTAAATTTAGTTGTTTCGCTATTTCAATGTCCTAGTCATAATTTCCTGCATATATTAACATTTGCTATGAATTTTGTAGCTTGCAATATTTATCAGTTGTTAAAATTGATTTATTACAACTGGATGGTACAAAGTTCACATTCCGAATATCACAACCTCAGACGGTTCCAATTTTTCCAATGCCAATAATACGGGTTTTGCATACTATTATACTATTTATAACTAGTGTGGTCTGGAAAAATTATTAATACTCACTACTAACTTTTTGATAACATGCATACTCCAGGAAAATTACACGTGAACAAAAGTAAATAGCAATAAATTATAAACGTGTGCTATTTCAGCATTATACGCAATTTGCGATAGGTTGCATCAGTTTTCTATTGAAAATAATTATAAAGGCTGAAGCAAATGTGTGCACAAGATTTATATAAATACTGGATCATTCGCAAGATTTAATTATCATTGAACTCATTTCATTACTCCGCAAAAACTTATGTACTTGTTCACATTAACATATTTTCCTCGGAAATGGGTTTGAAGTCAAATCTAGAATCTATTTTAAATTCTTGGAATTTGCCTATAATATTTGTCGTTTGTTTGTGTTTAGTAGAATGGACATTTTCAGCTTATATAGAGGACCTAATATTTTGTTACGACTCTACTGACCCAAACTGTCCTTCACCTAGCAGCTGGGGTGGCCATTGCAATGATGGGGGTATTCGGCAGTCGCCTATCGCACTTCCCACGTCTTACACTCCTTCCCACATTGCCAGAGGGATCGATCTGCACATCAATAAGTATCGTGGAAATAGCTTCAAAATGATCAACAATGGTCACACCGTGGTAGTCCAACTTCCCAAAGATTCAAGTGCAAGCCCTGCTCCAATAACTCTTGGCAGGAATGTTGGCTCAGAGTACAGCGAATACAGATTCGACAGTGCGCATTTCCACTGGGGCCCAGATGACAACGCTGGTTCTGAACACTGTTTAGAAAATCGCTGCTTCGCCATGGAAATGCACTTGGTCCACTATCGAAGCGACTTTGATTCTGTAAAAAGCGCTGTTAAATCGGCAGATCCAAACACTGTTGTAGTGATTGGGATA
>JAHZMV010001650.1:0-14803 GCA_027743765.1 Coecobrya sp. COE2
AAGGTGGAGGGTAAAACCGGTGGAAGGATTGAAGATACCATGTTAGTGAAAGGAGTCATCATTGATAAAGATTTCAGCCACTCTCAGATGCCTAAAGTAAGTTAACATTTTCCATTCAAAACATTACTTTCTCCATTCAGTCGTTTTGTGCATAAAGGAATTTTCGATTATGCCTTTTACCGTGGCTAGTCGAATCAGAAGTTATGCAAAAGCAATAATCTCACTTTAGAAATTTTATTTACTTAAACTTGCGCTATGCGGTTTAAATAAAAATTTTAAGTGGTACAAACACACCAGTTTGATAATTACGTGTTCATCCCAACAATTTCTGAGTTGTTATTCATTAGAACGTTCTTTTTTGCTGTTTGATTATCGATAGATATGGCATGTAACGATGATACTGTGTATGATTTGCTACCTAATAATTTTCTGTTTTACACCAACTCTAATCTAATATTACTTTCGCAATTTTTTGTTTTTGTTCACATTCTTCACACAAATTTTACTGCATTTTTTCTACAATTAAGAATTTTACCAAGTTTGTAAGGTTTTACATGGTTGCCTGAATAGGTATATAATGTATGAGATCAATTTAACTTGTGTTGTAATGAAAATAACTATGAAAAGAACCGAGTGCTTAATCAATAAAACTTTAATCTTATTAACACACTCATTCAGTGACTTTTCCCATGAAATCCATATTATTTATTTCTCTTAAGATTTAACTTTAATTTCATTGCATTATTGTATAATTATTATGCATAAAAATATTTAATAAAAATTGGACCGACGATTACACAGTTTAACAGTTTTGAAAGCGAGAACGTATTCAAATCAAAGCAACACCGACATTACCAACTAGGAATTACAATTATATTTTATAAATTATAGCTTATTCTAAAAACTGAAGATGCTCATCCTCTCCAATAAAATGGTTCACACAGATCATGAGCTAATTTCCGTTTTCCGAACATTCCCCAGGGCAGTGTTGATTTTTTACTCCAGCATTTTCTGCAACTCTCCGCTTTTGTGTAATCGAACCGTGTCAGATCCGCCTCCAATGCAATTCCCGTTTATAAAAACACGGGGAACTGTTCGAGCACCAGTCATTTCATTGAGAACGTCCTGAACTGCAGATCCTTGAGGATGATTATTCAACTCTATAGCTGTATATTTTTGATTGATCTTATCAAAGACCTGCAAATCAAGATAAACAAACCAATCATTCCACACATTCTTTACTACTGTTATATTTTGTCAGTAGACAAGTATAAAATGACAAGAGTGTTACCTTTTTGGCATCTATACAATAAGGGCAAGTAGATTTGGAATAGATGACCACCTTGTTTTGGTTGATAAGATCTTCAATTCCTTTCTTAATCTCGGCCATGTCTTCCGCACTGACCGGAGGAGAAGTAGATATCAAGCCACCCATTTCAAAATCATTAACTGATTACAAAATGTCCAATTTATTAACGAGTCTTACCAAATCAGGTAATGTTTGTGTCAAGAGGGTATATTAATGGAATGCTTCTGTGGAGCTCAGCTAACTACTACTACTACAGTGGTTGATGAACAGGTATAAAGATTTTTCTTGCACGTTTAGCAGCATACATACACAGGGCTATTATTAGTACACCTGTTGTCCTTCGATTAATTAATTATGTGAATGGTTTTAGAAAACGCCTTGTCATGTACGCGAATTGAAGGTGACTCTCTGACTAAACGGATGATTAACGTTAAAATTGTAGGATTTGTGAGAACTCGTTAATTATTAGGGGTAAGGTGAGATTAGGATGAACAGGATGAAGATAAGCTCTGCTGTGATTTTTTTCTCGCTAAAAACTTGTTTGCCTACAATGACTCATGTACATAAAGTTTTAAAGATGTACCAACTGGAGCCACAGAAGTTTCCCTGTTCTCCCACTTTTGTCATTTGACAGGAGAGTTCCATGGATGCTAGATGGCTCAGCGTGCTTCAGAATGCTGCATTTTCATGGTCGCTTCCCTGTAACGGCAGCGTCGTTACTGTCTTCTGGATTAGCCTATTTAATGGGTAAGTTTGGATGATGAGATGAACCAAAGTCAGCAATGGGGTGAGTTGAGATGAAGATTAATGAGATTTGCTAATTTTAATTATTTTATGTTTTATAGGTAGAAAAGACTATTTAAATACGATCTATTTCTATTTCCTAAAGTAATGCTAATCTTTACTTGTTGATTTTAGCTAAATGGGTAAGATTGAATTTTACTTTAATTTTAAACTAGGGCTAATAATTATTTAAAATAAAGTAGTAACAACAAAAATGCAAGAAAGTAGGTTGTAATACATTAACTTGAGTGAGTTTTATTTTTCAAAAATTTAAGCATTCATTGATTTTTTCATTGAGCAAATTGGATTTTTATATAAAAATTGGAATATCTTCCTAGCAAATGCACTTCCCCCCAACCATCTTCCCCTTTTTCCCTTTGGTTTTCTTTGGAGCTGATTTTTTCTTCTTTGGAGCGGACGGCTTCTTTGGAGCAGAGGGCTTCTTCTTAGCGGGCTTGGAGCTCTTCTTGGGACGGGAGCCCTTTGATTTCTTCCCACCACCACCTCCACAGCCACTGCCGCCACTAATTGATCGCTTGGTCCTTTTCTTGGAGGATCCGCCAGATTTTTTGGGCTTAGGTGCCTTCGGAGATTTGGATGCAGTCTTCTTCGCTTTCTTCGGCTTGGATCCAGAAGCCTTGGGACTCGCCTTCCGTTTCCGTGACTTCGCTGGCTTCGACGAGGACGGCTTCTTGGCTTTGGATGCCTTTGGCTTTGCTCCACAAGAACCAAATCCTGTGCCCTTTCCAGCAGGCTTGGATGCTTTTGAAGAGGACTTGGAGCTGGACTTGGAAGCCGATTTTTTGCTAGGCTTCCTAGGTCCCTTCTTGCCCTTCGACGGCTTTGCCGGGCGGCTGCGAGGACGACGTTTGGAAGTACTCTTCTTTCCTCCACCTTTACCCTTTCCAGACTTAGGGGGACAAACACAAGCTTTGGAGGAAGGCTTCGGTTTAGGCTTCGGCTTCGGCTTAGGTTTGGCGCAACCTTCCTGTTGAGGTGGCTTCGGCTTTGGCTTCGGCTTCGGTTCGCAGCCATCACTTTCGCTCGGACCACAACTAGCTCCCCGCTGGTCAGGGTTTCCATTTTCATCTCCACTCCTCCGAGGAGAGCTTCCGTTCCTATCAGGGGAAGGTGCCATTTTCAGCAACAGTGAACTTTTTTCGTGGAAGGGATCGTGCAACTTTTTAGGGGAACTTTATTTTTCAACTGCGTGTTGGTTTTCTGGAAAGCTAGCAAAAAACGCTTTCCAGCTCTCCAACACGCAGTTTGTGCATTTTTATTTTCAGAAACGCCAACTCCGGCCAGTAACAATGGCAACCACTGCGGTTGGGAAGGATGCAGGGTGGTTTCGGTGGTGGTGACGGACCCTATGACAAAAGTGCATTTACAAAATTTTACTTAGGATTACATAACGCATAACAATTATTGCATAAATCTCCATTCATAAGCATTTACACAAAAGCTATACAGCTTATGGCAAGCATATCAGCTTGCTTTACATTTCCAAAATTTGCACTGAATGTTCCATTGCGACATTCACATTCATTTTTTTCTGGCAGAAGGAAAGGTGATGACACCCATCAGAACTGGATCTATCTGATAATCTTCCTTTTCGCCAAGTCCACTCGTGTAAGTAGAGTAGAAAGTGGAGTGCACTCTCTCAATCCTTTAAAAAGTATCCGAAATCCCTTGCTCTTACGACCAATCTCAAACCTTGTCTTAGAGGTCGTCCTTTCTTCATTCATACTGTGTGTATGTGTGAGCTTCTCCTAGAGAGTTTCAAGAAAAAAGTTAAACTTATGCATTACACATTCATACTGATAGAATGAGCACTTTACAAGAAAGTAGAAGTGCAGTTTGCATTTTACATTAGAGAAGTAGATTGGAGTGGGATATTACATAAGCATGACAGGAAAAAGGGATGTTCATTTCTCTCTTTTTTACTTTGAACGCTCGTCTGCCTCCAAACTGCCTCCAATGCTACTTGAAAGCGAAGCCACACACTTTGGAAAGCTTTCACGTAATGTACCGAAGGACGGATGGAGTGGAGCAGGCAAATGGATGGATGTTAACCAACCCAATCTCCTTCTTCACACATTTTCTCTCTCTGAGAGAGTGAGTCCCGTGTACAAGCTGGATGTAGTCACCACCACCGGATCATTTCGGATATTTTTTTCATGAGCTCTCCTCTCTGCTTCACTACGCACATTCATGTCGTGTTGTGCTGTCCTTTTTTGAGTTGTGCTGTGTCGTTTTTCCTTTTGAACAAGCAAGCAAACTCTTTTGCGTAGCTCCAAGCTCGGTCGGATCAGAGTTTCTCACTCTGCCCCAGGAAATTAACAAGAAAAAGATTTTCCAACCCTTTCACACTACCACCCTCTCATTACACTTTGTACAAGAACAATAAAATACGTATAAACTATTGAGGTGATTAGTGACTGATTCCTGGGTGGAAATGGATGATCATCAGAACGGTGGCGGGGGAGGTGGAACATCAGCCTCATCGGCGTCTAGCGCAGCCGTTGCAAATGCAACGGCAGCTTTAGTGAACCCGTTCTCTTTTCATTATCCACACGTTAGCCCACATCATCATCACCAGTCTACTTTGGACTCTTATTATCATCCCCATCATCATCAGTCACATCACCACCCCTCCCCTCACCATCCCCATCATTCACATCATCCCCACACAACACATCACCAGGCATTAGGTGGTTATTCTTCCAATTCCTCCCCATCTTTAAATTCGGGAGGAAATGGAAATGGTGGTGGGGGGATATCTAATGGTGTATATAACACTAGTCCCATATCAGCGTCATCGTCAACCAGTCCAGTAGCTTCCAGCGTGACAAGTTTTTTGAGCTTGACTTCCCAGTCCCCCTTCCAGGTACGGTTACTAAAGCTCGCAAATTTTCGCTTTTTCACCGTTGATTTTGAGAAATGAAATGCATGCGTGCTTTTACTTATATGATAATTAATCAATCATTTTAATTTCCATTCCAGAATCCAGTGCTGGCCAGTGGAAATAGTGGTGGCAAAAATAATCTAATGAGCATGAGCCCACTTGCTTCAATGGCAAGCGCTGCCAGTTCCGCATTGCTCAGTTGTAATAACAATGCATACACAACAATTACGGATCATTTGAGTAGTTCAATACTCAGCAGTAATAACAGTAATAACAACAAAGAGATCGTAGATGACGACTACAATTGTAGAATTCCAAAGTTAGAGCCTAGTCCAGGCGACCCTGAACATGATCCAGAAAACAGTGATGAGTCAGTTGGTGTTGGTGGTGTGTCCAGTGGCAAAAATAAAAACTCCAGTGGTAGTGGTAAACAGGGTAATCATCATGACAGTGTTGTAGACAGTTCCACAGGAAGTTGTAAAGTGTCCAGTAATAACAATGGCACTACTACTACGTCTCAGCAAGGCACCGGCCGAAGGAAGCGCACTCATTTCACTAGTCATCAGTTACAAGAGCTTGAGTCGATCTTCAGTCGGAATCGTTATCCTGACGCCAGCACACGGGAGGAAATTGCTTTGTGGGTTAACCTAACCGAAGGCAAAGTCAAGGTAAATGTAAATATAACAAAAAATTAATACTTATAACTACTTTTATTACATTTTCTCATATTACCCCATCCATCTAAACTCACGTTCCTTTTCCGGATTCTCTCTGCAGATCTGGTTTAAGAACAGGCGTGCTAAATGGAGGAAGCAGGAACGCTTCAAGAACTTGGTTTTCACCACTCCAGCCACCCCACCAATCACTGCTGCAGCGTTTGCAGCGGCTGGATTATCGGCGGCGGCGGGTGTCGGGAGACAAGCCATGGCGGCTGCCGCAGCGTACTCAGGCTACCCATCTACCGCAGCCGCTGCAACTCATCATTCTGCTGTTTCAGCAGCAGCAAGAAGTGATCATCATCAGGCTGCAGCAGCGGCTGCCGCCGCAGCTTCCACGGATTGGTATAGATTTTATCATTATCATCCTTCATAATAAACTTTCGTTTGTAAATAACTTCAGTTTGAAGTATTTTGTTTAAAATCAGTATCATTGAGTAGTTCATTTTTAATAAGGTTACTAATATTTTGTACCCACATTTATTGTATCCTACATACAGTGTTTTAAATGCATAGTAAATATTACATATTATACTACTAATAATAATGCACCCGAAATTTTTCCCCGCTACTTTTCTTAGCAAACTATATTTTTATGACATCATTAAGAAAAATAAATTAATTAGCAAAACAACAAAAACAACTCTCGTTGCAAAAAATCTTTTCACGAAGCAGTTTTTGCGCAACAGAAAATGGCATAGCACACATCTCTCATCCGAAATTTTCTCCTGTGATTACAGAGATTCCTTTTAGATTTTCTAGCATCAGCCTAAATAATATTGTTTTCTATGCAAAACGGCAATACCAGCCTCTAAAGGAAACCACAAGATTAAACAATGAAACCGCCCATTTAGGCATTGCGCTCTGGCCATCGCTAAAAAATCATAATAACGACATGCTAATGATTATTTACATTGTTGCATCCATAAAAATGATAAATTGTCTGTTTTCCCCTCCCCTTTTGGCACACGACATGCATATGTTCATAAAGGCTGTTTTAAAAATTGGTGTCATTTTGTAGTCATTTTTGTCCAAATAGCAACAGACGGATGCTCTAGCTCTGCATAAATCATAAAAATATGAATCAAACTATAAAAATGGCTTTCAGCAAACATTTGGACTGGAACGACCACAACAATGCTTCTCTATGATATGCAATAAAAAGATGAATGGAAGGAAAAACAAATAGCAGCAGGTCATCTCTTTCTCTGTGTTTGATATCGTCGTGTGTGTATCATTTACTTCCTTTTTTTGTGTTGGGTGGGCCAATTTAAAAAAAAAAGGAAAATCATAATAGAAATTCAGTCTGTCATCAAACAGTTTGCAAATCGGTATCACACAAAATGAGTAACTCCAAGGGGAAAAGTGTTTTACTAAACGAAACATTCAACAGTGACATCACATACGCATATAGCACACAATTACATACATATTATGATAGTAGCATATATTCAAAAACCGACGAGAGAGAAAGAGAAGAGCAGGTCCCTTTGGGATCTAGTAAATGAGGAGCATCAAGGGAGCATCCTTTTGTTGTTCCTGCCGTTGTTGTTTTTTTTCAGCAAAACACATAAAAAAGGACATGCATTGTTGGATTATGTCAGGGGAATAGAAAATGTATAGAGGAGAAAAAAGAGATGACATATGTTTACCCTGGCATTCTAAAGCAATAACAAAATACAATCAGTGTTATATGTACCAGTACCCAGGACCAGGAGCTCAGCCCACAGAATCATTTTTGTATGTGTACTTAATTCTCCCTATTTTCTTTCCTTCTCAATCTCTATTTTCTCTCTCTCTCTCTCTCTCTCTCTCTCTCTGCTCATTTCATGCTCACTCGGCAATACAAGTGCCAAAGTTGCCACCACACACCATCATCATCATCTCTGTATCTCATCTCCATTTAAAATAGAATGATGGTTCTAGGAAGAAGGAGAGTTACGTATTACAGCTTTTTAGGGAAATGGTGTTGGTGTGTGTGGTGATCTTCATCACTTTAAATACAATGATAATCCTTATGTAATTTTACCGAGAGGAAAAGAGGATCATTCCAAAAAATGACATGCATCCACGCACACTCATTCCCTTTGCCGGAATATTTTTGTAGAGTTTTAAAATAAGAAAGAAAAACTCTCTGTCAGTAATAGAGTTAGTGCAGTGTAGTGTCAGTGTCAATCCTATATAAAGCCTAAATTCACTCTCTCAGGCCGNCTTATGTAATTTTACCGGGAGGAAAAGAGGATCATTCCAAAAAATGACATGCATCCACGCACACTCATTCCCTTTGCCGGAATATTTTTGTAGAGTTTTAAAATAAGAAAGAAAAACTCTCTGTCAGTAATAGAGTTAGTGCAGTGTAGTGTCAGTGTCAATCCTATATAAAGCCTAAATTCACTCTCTCAGGCCGTCAATGATGAAATATGAAATGCTTCTTGTATGTTTAACTGATTGGATTGTCATTTTCTTATACTTGAACATGCTCTCTATAAAATTTAAGTGAGGAAAGGAAAAACCTTTCTATATCATCTTTGGTTTTTGTTTTTCTAATAGAGAGAAATACTATATACACACACGAAGGATTCGGAATCGTTTCAGTGACAGTTAATGAAGAAGGAAATTGGATTTTAAACTTTAGGTAAACACAGGCACGCTCTCTACATAAAAGTTGTTTTTCTCTGAGAATGAACCAAGGCTAAATGCTATATGTATTTCTACACGTACCAAGATTTTTTTCCAGGGCGAAAGCGTTTTTCTTCAATATCATTTTTGGTAATTATTCGTTTAGCGTGAATCAACCCACCCCAAAATCAGTAAAGTCAAATCTAACTTGTGTGTTAGATGGAAATCCATACATTATGGAAGAGACACACCCCCATTTTGTTCACGATGATGAAATCCCTTTATCTTGTTTTTGATATCATCTGCTGCTCATTCATCGACAACAACCGCACCGAGACATGATTATCATACAAATTAGCCCTGCTCTCGCAATCAGTAAAATGAACGTGGTGAATGAATTATCCATCTTGCACTGAGATTATCCTGATGTACCAGATAATAACTGTTTTCATTCTAACTTTATTCTAAAGCATATATTATAGCGTAGTAATAAATGACTTTCTCTTTTCTGCTCGCTGTTCGATTGACAGAAAAAATTGCCTTCATCTAACAGATTGCTGTTGTGTGGATTTCATCGACAGATTTTGTGGGAGGCTCCATTTTATATACTTTAAAAAATGAACATAAAGTTTGAAAACTTGTAAATAAAAATATGCGACATTTGGCATTGTAAAGTACGCTATAAACAAGGAACGAATGCTGAAATCCACATAAACTCGTATTAATGGCATAAGCCGTGCATAACTCTAACTGACTCATATATTAACTGCTCTGATTAGAATGCAAGTTGTAAAAGAAAGCGTACAACATTCCATGTAGCTACATACTTGAGATTCTGTTGTGTTTATGAAGTTACTCTGGGTTGAAATAAGTTATATGAAGACTTAATCTAAACACGATCACATTAAGTACATTAAGGTATGTTTACCAAAAATTCTCTTTTTATCTTGAAATAAAGCTAATTAAAATACTTTATCCACGCACATATACGCAGCTATTGTAGTACTAAAATAAAAATAAACTTCTCTTCACAAATGTCCTAAAACAGACGCGAAATGTTCGTTATCTGTCTTAATATCATCCTCATATTTCACAATCATCATATCATAAACACAATTAAAGTACATTAAGGTATGTTTACCAAAAATTCTCTTTTTATCTTGAAATAAAGCTAATTAAAATACTTTATCCACGCACATATACGCAGCTATTGTAGTACTAAAAATAAAAATAAACTTCTCTTCACAAATGTCCTAAAACAGACGCGAAATGTTCGTTATCTGTCTTAATATCATCCTCATATTTCACAATCATCATATCATCATAACCGTTTGCTTGAACGGCTCATTAGCCATCATTGTCGGAGAGAAGAAGACGAGAAAACGATCCTGGAACAGAAGCGCTCCCAACTGAAACACGCAATTTTGTCCCATCCCATTACACTTTTCTTTTAAACAACTTTCCCCCAAATGATATCAGTATCATTGGTCCGTGGCCTTTTGTGAATCTGTCCCATCCCATTACACTTTTCTTTTAAACAACTTTCCCCCAAATGATATCAGTATCATTGGTCCGTGGCCTTTTGTGAACCTTATTTTGTACCCCGACCATTTTCAGTTTACAACATTTTGACATTGACACAGACACAGGAATAAAAAGAGTTATCGGAATTTTATCACATGTTGCATTTTGTTCCTTCAAGTTTACTCAACCATTCATTTATAGTTCATCGAGGAGAATTGGTACGTCATGTTATTATAACGACTGACATATCAAGACATCATCATCGCACTCTCCCCATTATTCTTTCTCCTCTCCATCCATGATGACGATTTTCTTCCGGGTAAGTAAACTGCATTTTATTAGCCATTTTATTTTCTCTCTCTCTCCGACCCAAAATGGATTGAGAATTAGCTCATTTGAGTAGAAAATGAAACATTTCCTTGTTCTCCTCTCTATGACATGGCACCATAATCATAATATTCCAGCTCATCATATCTTAATTTCCCATTCACTCATTCAGCTGAAACTGATATCACAACGGGACAATAATAATAAGAGAGAGAAGCGAGTACCCATTTTCCTCCTCAATAGCACCATCGTATAACTACGATTCTCATAATCATCATCACCATCCAAGGAAAATCTACCATGCAAGAATGAATAAAATTGTAATAATAATCAGTCGGGTGTTTTGTGTTGCTTGCTGCTTGTTCGCTGTGATAGATATTGGAAAAGGGAAAACGAAACAAAAAATTGTTCTGACACTTTTGCCACATTATTCAATGCATATGCCGAGAAGGTCCATGGTACATGGCTCATATCAATATTTATTCCTGTTTGTCGCTCTTCCATAATGGGATGCATATGTACACTGCAATGCCATAACATTTATATCCATTTTCCCCAACCAACAGAATCATCATGATCATCACTCTCCTGACATTGGAATAAAATCTGTCTCTGTGTGGCCCGTTCTTCCGATCATTATACGATTTCCAAGACAAAGTTGTATTGTGTTCCTTTGTGTTTTGCATGTATACATATTTTGGGGCGTTCAAATGTGAACCCACCACAGTCATGATGATGCGGATGCCACAGATGCTTCCTTTTTTTACCCCCTCTCTTTTCGAATGACTGAATGAATGAATACATTTGTAGTTGGAATCTAAAGAGAAAATGATGCGGAGAAAGAAGAGGGGAAAAGGAAAGCTAACATTTTCTACAGGAAAATAAGTACGTAAAGATATTCATGATGATGTGGAATAAATGAATGAATGAATCCCGAAAAAAAGTGCAAGCTCTTATATGCCGTGTTGTGTGCTGCTGCATAAAACCCGAAAACAAAACAAAGATTCTTACCGTTTTCAAAGAAAACTTTTTTCCCTCTTTTATAATAAAAAATATTCAAGAAAACGTCCTATTCGTTAGGTGGAATCAGATGCAAGGATAAAAGGGAGCTTTTCTCTGTGTAAAAAAAATTTTCTCTGGGAAAAAGGAACCGCACAAGAAAGAATTCCAGAATTCGTTTGTGTTCCAGAATTTGAAAAGACTACTTTTCCATGTTGTTGTAGACTTGGGAGTCGTTCGCCTCAATGAATTCTAATTGAGGACTCTGGCAAGAAGAGAGTGAAGGAAAAGACGGGCGCACACTGGAGAAGAAGCAAAACTAGCATTATCATCTTTCTGGCATTGTGTTGCTGTTTTGTTGTAAGGGTTTTTCCTTTTCACCAGTTCTCCAGTGAATAGAATAAATAAGTGTGGTGGACATACAGACGGAAAGACAGGGACACACAACGAGTAGGAAAAAAATAAGTATAGAGCTACACTTCTCTTTCCAGTTTCTCTCTCTCTATTCACCCAAGCCAGCCTGGTTTACTTTACTCAACTCAGCCTGCCTGGCTGCTGCTGGAGAGGAATCATAATAACAAAGGGATTTCCCGATTTAATCAACCGGGAAAATAGTTTTGGCTACATGATCCCATTATGCTATTGTTGTTTTTCTCTTCTTTTGATGGCAATGTTGTTGTTGGTTGGTGCTGCTGCCGCTGTTTTAGTGTTGCTCTTTTCATTTCACAATCACAACATGTAGTAAGTAAGAAAGAGAGAGAGAGAAAAAGAGAATGTGAAAATATGTACGTGTGCCAGCCTCCTGCCACCACACGGCCCACGTTAAAATCGGTGTGTGTGTGCATGCGGGTCTTAGTTGCTTACTCTCGATTACCAAAAATAACACACCAGCCAAAAATTATACTATTTTCTTTTGTGTGAATGCCAGTCTTATAATTTTTTTGGTATTATTGCTCACGCTACAGTACACTTTTAATTTTATATTTTTCATTGCAATCCTCACACACTCTTTTTGTCTCATTATAGCTCATTCGCTTGTCACACCCTTGTGTATTATTTACTTTTCTACATTTTTAATTTATTTTGCCATTTCCGTTTTAACAAGAGTAGCAAGCACACTTGGTTTTAATTTGGTTGAGATTGAATTTTTTGCAATAAAAAGGAAAAAGTATATTAAAAATTTTAGATTGAAGATGAACCGGACATTAGACTGGTGAGAAAGGCCGACACAATTTCCGCAGCTTATATAAAAAGTATTAAATTGTAAAATGGTAGTCTTCAAAGTACTTTTTTACTGACAGCATACCCCTTTGTCCGTGTGGAAAGATGAATGGTATACGGAAAATGAATGAAAAGGCGATGAAGACGAAAAGAAAACAGGGACAAGTAAAAAGAATGAAGGGATTTCTATTAATAATGAATGAATCCGTCATTGTTTATTATTGCGACGATTATTTCGACATTTTGTTTGAAACTTTATTTTACTCTGTCTGCTTATTCATTCCTGTCACATTTTCATCTCCGTCTCATTTCTTTTCTCCAAAATACTGTGGAACATAATAAGTAGCTAGAGAAGTAGTGGTAACAGAAGAACACGCACTCCCTTATCACATGCTCTCTTACTCGTCTCACCAAGCCAATAAGTCTAGTCAAGTCCGGAGAATGAAGTATTGAGAAAGTTGGGTAGAAGAGTCAGAGAGTGTGGAAGCTTCTTTCCTTATATGTCCACATATTATAGCTCGCTACATGAAAAAAGGAAAGGGTCGAAGGAAATAAAAATGGTGATTGAGAGACGGGATTAAGTACGCCAAAGTGAGAATGGGAAAGCTGACAAGGTAAATGAGAATTTATGACCACGTCATGTATACATGATGCACAAGACATACTGAGAGAAATTGCAGTTGCATTGAGTATAATAAACATTTTATGTTTGAGAGTATTGAGAAAAATTTTCTGGGGAAATCACTAAAATATATTGGATGACTGAAAAGGAAATTTCGAATTTTTTTAGATATATTTTTTCCGTTTTATGTTCATAATCGTCATACAATGACTTTTGGTCATAATAAATTGTCATTTTTTCTGTAATGTACGTACTCCTGCAGATACATCGCCATAAACTCTTTTTCAGCATGAAAATATATAAACATTTTGTTATTGGGTGGCTGCTAATTCCAAGATTTCTTATTTCTCAAGTTAAAAAATGTAAACATTTATCCAAGCGCAAGTTCAACAAAATAACTGCCACTTATTCCCTCTAATCCTGATTCCAATTAATCTTGTTTCATTTTCCAAACTGTGAGGAAAAAACAACCGTTGAAGAGTAAACTTGTTGAATGAATTTTATTTATTAAATTTTGGTCTTTAAGCATGCTTACTTTTCAGTCCAATTAAGCCCTTCCGGATTTGCACAAAACCTGCTGTATACAATACATTAATCTACATTTGACTTTTGTCGTCCTCCGTGTCGTTTGGTTAACGAGAGAGAGAGAGAGAGAGACTATCCACGTCCTCTATGCCGTTTTTGAAAGGAAAAAGCTTTATGCTCTTTATTAACAAAATGATTTGTTAGTGCACTTCATCTATTCGGCTAAAAGGGCTTTCTCTTCAACTTAAGCATGGAATTTATAAGCAAGCATTTAAGGATCATCTCATTTCATGTTCTTATTATCATCACCACCGTACCATCATCAAGTCCAACTTTCATCTATTCAAAAGATGGCAAAGTACCGTGGCATATAGCACACTAGTAATGGTAGTACTATCAGTGCAGTTGGTGCTAACAACATTGTTATACTATAATGCTAGAAGAATTAATGGCTCCTTTCCAAAAGGTAAATCCCATGAAATCAGCTGAAAATCCGGAGAGATTTGCAAAACAACTTCAAAAAATTTCAACATCATCATCAGCAGCATCATGAAGAGTGAACCATATTATTTTATTGTATAATATTACAACAGAAAGCCAAACTACTTTGCTTTTTTCACATCCAAAAAAAATCCGTGTGAACCCAAAAAAACACGATTTTTTATTACTTTTTACGAATCCACGTTCAGTAGTAGCAGAAAGTATCAAAGAAAGATGAAGAGATACAAAAAAGTTTTCCAAGGCTCTTTTTATTATTGCCCCGTCACCATTGTCATCATCATCAGTGTGCCAATGTCTACTCATAGTAATAAAAATACCATTCCATTATTATCGTGTAACCATTTTTATTCAGCGCAAGTCCTTCAGAAAAAGATTTTCAAAATATATTTTCTGCCATTTTTCCTGCAGATAATTAAGCTGCCAAAAAAAGACTTCCAACAAAATTATATTGAACATCCGATGTCGTCGTGTCTCTCTGAAAGCAACCTCTGCTGTGAAAGGCCAAGATAATTTCCATTTCATCCTTTTTTCCCAATGATTATCATGCTAATAATCGTAAATACTGATGTGCACATTTCACACTCGTTTTCTTCACAAAACTTGCAAAAAACGCATAGTAAGCTTACTTGAAACTGCCGTTGGCAGTGCCTATGGGATGCAGATGTTGTAACAAAAAGTTTCCTAAGAATGCATTTTGGGAAAATCAGAGAAGGAACAACTGGCAGAAATATTTACAGGGAGAAAATGAAATG
>JAHZMV010001651.1:0-26289 GCA_027743765.1 Coecobrya sp. COE2
ACTGTCTATATATCTGAAATTATTTACAACTTTGATTAGAGTCTGGTTTAGTTTATAAAGTTTAGTTATTTAGTTTAGTTAATAGTTAAAATATAAGTTTTTGTTTGGTTTAGATAAATTAAAGTACATTTTTAGTAATTAAAGTAAATATTAGTTAATTAATTTGATTTTTAACGTTTTCTTGAACTGTTCTCCAATCGCTATCATATGATGTGGTGCATTGTCAAAATTTCACAGACGAAATGTGGTTTACAGGAAAGAGTTAATCCTGTACAGTAATTGTTTCTAGTTTTATGTTGAATTGATTTGTTCTCGCATATTGAAGTACAAAATATGTATATTCCATTTTCCAATCGGATTACAGATTTAGACCTATTTTAAAAGTAGAATGTGAATCATTTTTCATCATTGGCAAAAAATATCCTAAAAGCTAAATCTGATTACTTAATTTGTGCGTATCTTCTATATTTAAAAAAAAATTCCTAGCCTTCTGTAACGTTTGAATTTTTTGTAATGCATAAATGCCATGAAATTAGAATGATACATCGTCGGTGATTTTTGTTTAAACGTAGGTTCCAATAATGCTTTGCACGCACTTGCGTTAAAAATGTGGTTTTGCAAATGTTGTTAGCCAAAAAAGTTTAAAAATGTTTGCTCAACACTTGTAAATAATGATGTACTATTCTTGCAAAGAGCAATTTCAGAAAATCACTGTTCTATTTTGGTTACTCATGATAAAAACAACTTTATTTATGACTCTCAGGTAAACTAAACGAAATGCCGTAAATCTGGCGCTTGAAATAAGTGACAGTGTAAATTATAACTAAATACATTATAGTTTATGATTATAACATATCTATGGTAACTTTTTCTTTAGTGTATTATTTCTAATCTTTAGAAAATTTGAAAGGAATTTAAGTATTTTCAACGATTACATAGTAAATTTAATGGCATTTTTCCAGAATGGAAGTATATTTTCTCAAGAAAAGAATGATTTTTTAAAAAAGTTTTCTCTGAGGATTGATATAGCTATGGAATTCAGCTCTATTTAGGTCTGATCACGAAACAAATATTAAACATTTTATTACAATACTTTTATTCATCTTCCAAGCGTCAGCGCAATAATTTTTTTGGAAGAATCACGGATGGTGAGGGGCGAGAGATTTTACCCTCTGACGATTATGATGACCGGTCAGAGAACTGTTTCATGATGTAAGACTTAACAACAAAGGAAATAAAACTGGACTTAGCAAGACATGATAATCATCGATGAATTTCTCAGTGTTTGTTAAAATCTATTTTAGATTTATTTTAAAGGTTTTTAAAATTAAATAAGCATTATTTTTGTATTATAACTCGCATATTTAAGTTACAAGTACCCAGATTACTATGACTGTAATTTGATATTAGTTAAACAACACAAGAACGTCACAATAAATTATCCTTGGTCTGCGTTGAATTTTAAATAGCTTTAGATATTTGCCGCACATTCCATTTTGCATACTGTAAAAATAGAATTTGTGGAAAATATTTAAACACTATTTTAATGACGGTAAAGGTTACTGTATTGACTTTACTGTAGTAGGTACTTAAAAGATTAAATTCGATTAATTATGGTAGGTCGTTATTCAGTATTGTGTGCTTGTAGATTTATAATGTCGATCGGTGGTTTCGATGTTGTGTAAAGCGACTGATTTTAAATACTACACCCGAAAAAGTAGAATTTTTAAGACTGTGACATTACTTCATCTAACTTATGTTGTTATACGTTTATCTTTTCATCTGTTTATCCAGTTGGTTTATTTCACAAAATAATTTGCATTTACATAACAAACTAATGGGTCAAATGGAATTGCATTGTAAGCACAGAAAAGAGTATAATACAGAATGACAGAATACACAGTTTGACTGATCCTGTCGAATGGACCAATAGGGTGCCAGCAGGCACACTTGCAGCAGGCAAGTTGCTTGCATGCTTGCGTTGGTGTGTGGCGTGTGAGGCAAAAACATGTGGCCCGTTTCTGTCGTTCGTCCCGCCACCACTTTTTGTTCAGTGTGCCTGCTTTACCATCATTGGCCAGATTTTTTTAGGCCCAACCTACACTGCATTGCTCAAGCTGTGTAGCCTGTCATTCTGTAGTAGGCTTTTTTCGATGTTATTGTGGTAGTAGACTGTGGAAGAGGGAAACTTGAAAGAAGAAAGTATTTACTTTACGTAATCTTGCATAATCCTCCCTATTTTTTCTAGGGAGTTATTTTACCGTATCAGTTCATGCCAGGTCGAAGAGGACGCGTATTTTTTCTTTACTGCTGCTCCTGTTTCTTGTGATATTTTTTCTTTGTGTACACTTTATCATCAACTACTACTCCTTACTTTGCTTGTTGTTTCCCGGAAATTGTAATAGAACTCCTACTGTGTAAACTGAGAGTGCTTTATATAACATCAGATTTACTTACACTACTTTACTGCCTTCTACAAGCTGGAAAAAATACTGTTACTGAAATAATATGTTTTTTCATATTTTTTTAAGAAACTTGGTCTCTCGCACATTATTCACGGTTATTAAATTCATCCTGAGAAAAAAAAAGAAACTCATGGAGAGTTGGGACAGGAAAGAGAAATCACTGAAAGAAAGTAGCTTCAGCAGAAAATAGAGAATTTTAAAGATAAATTTCTCTCACACTGCATTGGGTTTTAAAGAAAAGGGAAATTATTATTGGCTCCAGTGGGAGTCAATGCATGTGAATGTATGTGTATGTAGGTACCTTTACATTGCAAAGCAATATAGAGTTTTTTCTGGAGAAAAGAAAAGTAGTTTTACGTAATGACTTTCTCTCTCTCTGGTGTGTGGAAAGAAAGGATTGTATTTGGGAAAGTGGGAAGAACACTTGAAAGCGTATAGGGGTGTTTTTCGGGTGTTTTTTTAAAAAAAGAACCGAACAATACAGATACGCGTTATGGCTGGGTGGTTCAACTCAAGGTCTGTACACATATAGAAACAGACAAACGACCGGACCGTCCGGTCGTTTGTCTGTCTCTATGTGTACGAGACCTTGGTTCAACTTACTGGAGAAATGAAATTGGTCCGTATGTGTATTCTGTTTATACATTTCCTGGAAAAACAGCTAAAAAGAATTCTTAAACCCTTTTGGCTAGCTGGTATAATGATATGCTTGTGCTTTGATTGTTTTTGTTGTGTGTGCGGCGAAGCAGGCGGCAAATGTTTAAGTAGTGCAGACAAGTGGAATTTGAGATGCGTATAAAACAGGGTTAGCGAACAGAAAATTGAAATTTTTAGGCCAATACGGTTTACGACATTTTTTCTGTTGGTAATGGAAGCACAGAAGCTTGTATAAAAAGTATTGACTTTTGGTCAATATAGTTTGATTAAAGTCCTTTCATCTCATTACCGAAAAACGTATAGGAAGGGATTGTGCTTCATGAATCATGAATCGTGATCAAACTTGTGAGTATAGTTTTACTTTCTGTTTGTCAATAACCTGGAGGAGATATTATTCTTGGATCTACTGATCCATTATTTACCAGAATGCTATAAAATACAGTAAATAATATTATAGCCAACAGGAATCTTGCATAACCCGAAATAAAAAGTTGCCTAATGATACATCTTGTCGCAACAACTATTACGCGTAATCAAACAGTCTAGTATGGGGTACACCATATTTTTAGAAAGAACCCAAAAGCTGTCTGCTAAAGTATAAGAATACAAGATAATAAATAATATATGTATATTATGTACTGCATCATTTATCTTTTATCTAAAAATATCTCTCAATCTTTTCTCTTTTTTTGTATTCAAGAAAACAACTTCCTTGAAATGTCCTTGTCGACCCATTCGGCCAATAAGATAACATTAAAAAGATACAGACTCTCTCTCCAAAAATAGAAGAAAAAACAAAAGTATTACGTGAACTAGTTCAGAGCAACAACAATAAAAATAAAGTTGAAAGTGAAGAAAGGTTTCGTGCTGTTACCACCGGAGCAGATAGTACCCCACTGACAAAGTGAACTACCTATACCGACCCACCACCACGACCTATCCAGCAAGAAACAAGGAAATTAGTAAAATAGTCTTTAGTCGAGTGAAAGCATTATTGCATATAAGTGTGTTGTGAAGAAAATGAAGCAAAAAAATCACAAAGAGAAAGCATAATGCGGTGTGGTTTCGTTTTTGTGGCAATGTTCAAGACGATGGTTGCATAGTAAGCAGATATAACTTCCTTCAAAATATACAGCATTGCTCCCAAGGAATGGTAAAAAAATTTGTTTCATGTTTAAAACTACCCTACTGCCACGGCACACATCTCAAAGAGAAAGCTTTTCCCTACAAAAAAATGAATTATACAATGAGGGCAAACGAAAAGCCACAACAAAAACAGTAAGTTTGGAAAGTGGAAGGAAACCTTTTGAGAGAGAAAATATAATGTCTGCACGGTAGGCGGAAGGTTTGTTGCTGGTGGTTGGGGTAGAAAAAGCAGCATTGTTGATGATGATCATGATGATGGCTTGGCATGCTATTTTTTGTAACATGGCAGTAGTCTAGCAGCATGTGGAATACAAAGGAATTAGGTTAGCGTGCTGGGCAGAGAGAAAAAAAAACAGGAGAAAAGAAAGTCCGGAGAAAGGAAGATGGTCGCTTTTTTCTATCTTGTTAGCTCATAACAAAGTAGTTCAGCAACCAAAGTTATTTTTCCCCTGGCTTTAGCACTGCAATCAACCCGTCAAATTTGATGCTGTACACGCCATTTCTAATCCCAGATGATTTTTTTTCTTTTTAAAAAAATCCTTACAAATATTCCAACATGTTTCGTTCTGCTTCAAAGGCCGTTCGTTTTAGAGGATAAAAACGAGTATTGTGAAAACGGTATTTTCCTTGAAAATTTTTTTTGCCAAGGGTTCTCTTTGAGAAATCAAGAATGGTACAAAGCCTGTTCTCATAAAAAGGGTTAACATTTTCTGGGGGTTCTTCATCCGCAAATGCAGCAAAATGGACAGGCTACTTTCATATTCTATCATTATCTCAAAAAACCGTCATCCATGCAGATACATTCCACCACCATCACAAATGCACAAAGAGCTCACAGATGATCCTTTCCTTTTTTATTATGCTTGTCTATATTATATATCGTCTTTGTGAGATGAATGCTGACTAAAAATAAAAAATAAAAAAAATTGACCTGATATCTACTACTACATAGTACAACGCTATATTATTTTCGTTCCATGATACAAGTCAGCTCATAAAAATGATATGCGGGCGGATAAAATTAAGGGGGTACACATAAATATAATTTATTTCAAGGCAAAAGCCTCTTGAACAAATCCGATTTTCTTTCTAAGGATGATCATGACGTGTTTGCATAATAATTGAAATACGTGTTTTAAATCTTCCAAGGCTATACATATTTTCATCCGAAAAGCCGAAAATATTTTTTAGAGAAATATATAGGCAGTTGTGAAAGGTGATCCAATCGAACCACGATCACCAAGGTCTTGTGACTTGAATGACATTTCTTGTAATAAGCAAAAGAAAGATCAGAGAAAGAGCAAATTCTCTTTTTTGACTTTCACCACCACCACCGCATTGTTAGAGAGACAATGTCACCATATATATTTCTTGTACGGATCCTATTTTGTATTCTGCGTTCGTCTTGTCCCATTTTCAAATTGTCCCTTTTTCTTTCCCCATTTCCTCCACTCACACAACAGCGGACTAAGTATAATCGTGCAAAAGGAGAAGAAACAGTAATACTTCTTATTTTACCCGGGTATCATCCAATTGCTGACTGCAGATACTTTACGTGCCATCATTTGCCATTTTTATGGACGTCTCGTATCCTCTCGTTCGTTTTTTTTGTCTGTGTAACAGGCTCACTCTGCTTTGTTATCAGCTGTTGTAAAATTTATGACCAGTTTGCATGGCATGCATATTTGAAGATTTCAGTTGAGCAGATCCTCCTCCTCGGCAGCAGCAGCAGCAACGAGAAAACTATAAAATATTTTACTCCATTTTCTGCGCATTTTGATTTCCTTGAGAGAAAAGATCTCCAACGAGAAAGAAAGCAATGCAGAACATAATACTACAATGCAATGTTATATAATGACCACCTATCTATATGAATTTGAATTTCATCCTTTTTAGCTGTTGACTTTGCTGAACCGAATTTCAAGTTGAATAAAAAACCTTGGCTGTTTGTTACGATAAAATTCAGGGAGGTAATAAAGTATAGAGTCTCTTTGTCTGCTTTCACCTATGGCAGGAGAAAGTCTGGTTATTGTCAAGAAAAATGTAGGCCAACCAATTGTTGGGAAACCTGTAGTAAACCTGTGGCGTACCGTATTTTTTGCGTGATATTTTGTGCCATTTATTTCTTCGAACAATAAACCGCAACCTTTTTCTGGGTAAACGTTGAGGAGTTGAAGTAAAATGTTACAGAATGTGACAGACATCTACATATCTTTCTGCATAGAACCAAGGATTATAAAAAAGGTTATATAGGTACCATCAAGCTAATTAAGGTGATTTCATAAGAGATATTGCTATTCGTCACCCACACAAACAGAAAACATCAAGTTTATGTCAGAGATGTATAAAATGCAAAATGGAATGAAAGGAGAGTGGGATGCGATGAGGGAGAAGAGACTGAAGGTCGATAGTTTAATTTTGACAATGCAAAACAGGCTGTTTATCTCTCCATTACACTTTTCCATGATGACTTGACAGCACTCTGCAATCTCTCTCTGTCTCTACCCATCCACTTCTATTATTGTTTTCTCTTTGATCATCCTCAAAACTAAATTTAATGTTTTGCGCCACCACAAAAACATTTTATTTAACATGCAAACAAAGAGAAAAAGAAGAGAAAACGTACACGTGTAGTAGAAACAAAACCAACTTTTCATTTTTGTGGTATGTATGTATGTATACATGCGTGGCTTTGTTTTTGTGGCGGCATGTGTATATGTTTTTTATGAAAGAACATGACGAATGAACTTCCCGAGAAAGATCACTTTGTTTGAAACCCTCTGATAGTAATGATGTGAACAACATTTATGACTAAAAGGCTTTTTCTCTTATGAAAGCTGCCGTAAAGAAAAACAGGTTTTCCGCCGGGGGCCCACAACAAACAATCAAACAAATTGAAAACATGATGATGATAAATATTTTGTGGGCATGGTTGGTGGTGGGAGCACACACGTTGCTAGATATATATTATATTCTTTGGTTACCCCTTCCCATCCCCATCTCCTGTGCATCTTCAAACAGATGTGAAAAAACATGCGGTGGAGGTAGACCAAGTGAGCGAAATGGAGATAGACAGACTGAAAGAGAGAGTCAATTAAATAGAAATAAAGAGTGCGGAAACAGTACCAACAACAAAGATAAAAAACCGGGCTTGTCATACATGCATTTTATTTGAGTAGTAGTTGTAATGTGTGGGAGTAAGTCTTTTCCAAACACACACACAAATACATTTGCTTGCTCACTTGTTCCCACACATACACATTTATATTATATACACATTGAATTCATGTTCCGGAGAGATGGGACAGAGAGTTGTGCGAGTTGTTCAAGTGAAAAAGTAAAGGACCACTCAAGTGTGAATGAAGTATGCCAGAAACAACAAAATGGTAGTTGTGCTTTTTTGCTTTTTATGTACGCATTTTGCATCCGTAAAAACAAAAAAGATGAAACAAACAAAATCCTTGCGTGAATATGTTTTAGTCATCACATATATTTTTCTGGTGTGTGGAAGCGTAAAAGTTTCGTGTGAGTGACCTCACCGTAAAAAAAATTACGGATTGAGGAAGATACTCGAAAAAAAATTTTCCCATAAAAGAAATTGCACATTACCCCAACATTACTTAAAGTAAGGTATACGATTTATTAGAAAATGAACACGTTTCCTTACCCAGAGAATATAAGAAAGAGAAAAAAAGAAAGCCATTAATTTTTCCTTTAAAATATGAGTATCTTCAAAGTACACGGAAAAACCATTACGCTTTTATATACATCCTGTTTTCCTCTCCCCACCGACCGTTGTACAACAACAGAGAAAACAACACGAGCTTGTTCTCAGCACTCACAGACAGATAAGCATGTATAATATTAAATCTACAGCGTCATCATCAGCAGCTCTAGAGATGAGTTCCCGTTTTATAGCCAATGATCATAACGATGATGAGAAGCTTGGTGTGTCGGATGGATGGTTTTTATGAGAATTTTCCTCGGTTCTCGCACTTTTTTCCAAAAAGCATCCCATGCTTGTTATAAAGAGTAAGCAACAAGCCGGAGTCATTAGATACGCTCCTGCTTGTGCTCCTCTAAACTTTAATGTTTTCCAGAGAAAGGTATAGCAAGAATATTGAATGCTATAAGCAACAAGAGGAAAATAACTAGCTTGTTGAGTAGCACAAGTTCTCATCGTCAGCCACATCAAACAGCGACCAAAACGAGAGGCAACTTCATAGGAAGCAAACAACCAAGTTTTTAACGAGCACACTAAAAAATCGTTCATGTGAGAACGTTTCCTCTTTTTAAAAAAAATCGACCCACTGTCCTTTGATGCAGCAAAACTGAGTTGGCTGAAAACGATATCAGATCTATGAAGCTTGTGATCATATCGACTTTCAATTTTACTTTAAAAAATGAAAAAATTCTGAAAATAGAAAAAAATGTGATGTGCTACATCCCCTCCCCTGTTTACAGAGATGATGACAAGTATTCTGTGGGGATTTGGATTATTGGTTGTTTGTGATGTTGATGATGATGAAAGCTGTCTAAATGTTGCGGGTTCATTTTTTACTGAGAAATTAAGCGGAAGCGGAAACAGGCTGAAAATGGAAAGAAATGCCCTGCTAAATTTTTTAAAGAATTCCGGTTCTAGGTATAACGGTTTCCTTTTCAAGTCATCTAAGAGGATTTTACTTGAATTATTAAAGATGGGGAAAAATTCAAAAGGGAAAAACGAGCCATAAATCTGGCTGACCTTTTCTATTTGCTCGTTCTTTATATCTGTAGTAATGACCATTTTACTTTTTCTTTTGAAGAAATAAACTCGACTGAAATGGCTTTAGAAGTTTATATTATGGACACTCTCCTGGGCTAGTCCATCATCATCTCTCATCTGTTCAGTTTCACCCAGTTCATCTTGCTCACTCCATCTTACAGAGTCATGTTTATAGTGCCAGTGCCTGTCATTCCATTTCTTTCATCTGGCTACTCTATCCAAGAAGCATGTTCATTCATTCTGAATTATTTACAAAAGTGGTTCCGAGACGGTGACTAGTGATGAAGATGATAACTCATAAAAATGTAAGTTTACATCCGTTTCAATTCTGAAAGCGGATATGAATTATAACGTGGTATACAATAAACTCAAATATAGCTACATATTATTATATACATAGTATCTAGTTTCTATTATTATGGAAAAATCTTGTAATCTCAACAACAAAGTAAGCTTGCTCGTTAGAGGCTTAGCTGATCACATAAACAAGCTCATTATCCTTTTACACAGAAAAAGGCGTATTTTCTCGTATATTTTCGTTTCAATATTTTCTGGTTCTCGGTTTCGATTCAGTTATCCTGCCATTATTATCCTACTCTTACATGACATGGAATTCTAGACCAGAGCAAGTAAAACTGTTTCAATTAGTAATTACTGCATTTTATTTAGACTGGCAGCAGCAGACCAGGGAAAATTATGTTGTGTTGTAGTACTTAACGCGACTTGCGACATTATCAAAAGAAAATTTAAACTGAAATTATGCAAATTATCCCTATGGTTACACAAGATACTAAATGATGAGATGACTGTTTGTACAAAACCAGTTTTAAAATAGAAAGGCAAGTACACACTCAAGCCGCTTTTGAAGTTGCTACCCCAATTTAAAAAAAAAACTGTTTGGCTTGTCTGTGAACGTGATGCCATGCTACATACACGATGATCCTAATCCTATTCCCATTGGAATCCGGTTTTCTTCAAAGCTCATTTGCATACAAAAAGCTATTCCTTAATTATTTTTTCGTTTCATCTGCAAAATCAGTAGCTTATAAAGTACTACAGTAGTGGCCGCACTATAATACCCATAATAGCATCATGAGAGCATAAGGCTTAATTACAGTTACAATTGCAAAGATCATCAGTATATATCGTTTTGCATAACATTTTTTTTAATATCAGAAAAAAATCTAATTGGAACTTTCTCTGAATATTTTAAATACAACACATTTTTGCGTACATTTACATAGGTAATGTACAAAGAAAATACTTGGAAATAACAAGTGAGCTTAATGGAGTAAACTGTTTTTTGTGGAAGGACAGGCCTGTAACATGACTTTTTTCGGAGAAAACACTCTCTCATTAAATGTATGGAAGAATAAATAGCCTTTTAAAGTTGAGAATAATGTTTGCATTATGTCATGAAGAAAAGATGATGCTAATTTATACGAGGTCGTATATATGCTATATATGTATGTATGATGGCAATATATACTAAAAAGTGCATGTGGAATGATGCAGCAATTCTAGCCATAATAAAATCATAAAAAACTATCATAATATAGAGTAGGGCTTTATACTTCTTGTGCTCTTACTACTCTGTTTTTTATTATCAAAAAAGGAAAAGTGGGTTTGTACTTTCTCTCTAGTAGAAAGGGAGAAAGTCAAATGCAATGACTTTCTCTCATTTTTTGTGCGGGTATGTGTGCATGTACAATAGTAGTATCAGAAGATTGGAGATATTAGGATGTAATGTTTATTATACTGCTAGGCTGAATGAAGATGTGTGTGTGTGCTATCGTCGTCGGCATTCTTCTTTACAACTTTGTCGGTTGTTATAATACCCGTTCGTCCGACAATTCTCCTTGTCATTAAAATCTCTCGTGTTGCTCGGGGATGTGGAAGTAGAACTGACTTTAAAATGCTTATCGTACTGTACCACTACTACCACCATACACGCTGTCATGGTGGTAGTTCCATAACGAAAATTTAGAGAGGGGAAGATTGTATCTCTGATTGTTTGTTTTGTGAAAAAAACACGAAGAATTTAAAAAAAAACATTGTTTGCTGTGGTTGTAGTTGTGGTTTCAGATAAGCAACATGTCCACAAGGGGTGACATGAGATTCCCATCTACAAAGCAGTTTATACATCGTGAAGGCGATTTTAGTAGTCAGCTTATGACAAATAATGGGTTCATTCGGGAAGCTCAAAAATGTAAGTGGGTGGTGAAGAATGGATATAAATAAGGAAATTAATGGTCATCATAATGTGAAGAAATATAATATCGTATGTTGGTAGTTGAAGATTGTGTTCAAGTACTTTTCTGATGATTACCTACTCACTACAATAAAATGGTCATTAGATTCGAGTTATAGGTTTTCCCAAAACTGACTCAATGACTTTAATGACTATCGTCAAGGGTACATGGTTACAAGTGAATGGTTGTAATTATACAAAATTATTGAGACTGACTATATCACTGAATGAAGATCATATGGACCATCCGCACCATCCCAATGTCGCAGGTGCACAATGTGGGGCCTTTTCGTTTTCATTGGCAACCAGAATGTGATTTTAGTACACTTTCGAAAGAGGACTGAATACACACTTGCTGTCTCAAAATTGTGGAAGTAGTTTTGCTTCCATTTACTTCCCGAGTTTTTTTCCCTGCTCTCACATATAATTAATTTTATTACAAAAGCTGTTCCCTTTTCAGATTCAGCTGGTGTCAGCATGGATGAAAGTGATAGTTTACTTTTACTTTATCAACGTATGTTTATGACAGAGAAAAAGATGCGATTAGTGGAATTATCTAACATAATTTATTTGTATTCTCTTCCATTGTAAAAAATCGACTTGGAGCGTGATGTACAGCCACCTACATCGGATCTACTGCGAGCCATATAATCCGTTTTACATCATTTCACCAAGCATAAATAAACTACAACACAACAACAATGTCATTTCTGGGTAAAAGGCACACAATGTTCCCACTTTTTTTATCCTGCCCTGTCCTACTTTTTCTGGTTATAAAACTTAACAACGGTATGCTTATGTAATGGTGGTGGGCGATTGCCGCTCACACGTCACAAGCCGCCATTATTTGACAAGGGGATCTAGTTTAAAATATATTATGTGTTTACTTATTTATCCCTTTGTGTTTATCAATAACATAAAACAAGCCAAAGCCGTGCCATCACCCTAACCAATTTCGCAAGTAGTGAAAGCTGCAATTTATTTGTAAAAGAGAAAGTGTGATTTGTATTCAACTAACTACTACATGAAAAGGAGAAAGTGCACTAGTGTGCATGTTTTCCTTCTTCTTTTCTCTAGTCTTCAGTATGCATTAATTAATCAACCCGTTCCCTGCTCCATCAAATATTCACAACACGGCTCCTTTTCTAACAAATCTAAACGTAACATTTGAAAAAATAGCTGCCTTCTTTTTTTCCCTCAACCTTCCCATTTCTCTTCCCTTCTGCTCTGCTGCTCCATCCACCTTCATTCCCAGTCCACATCAAGGGAAAAAGGATAAAGCATTTTAATATTCCTTTTTTGAGGTCTCTCACGTGAGCTTGTTATAAGACTTTGGAAAAGTAAAATGTATACTAGACACACAGCAGTGGTGGGGTGATTAATGGTTTTTGAACTATTCCCCTTTTTCACTTTTGAAAAGAGACTCTAGCCAAACTCTTTCACTTATTTTTTCGTTAAAAGAATCTCACTTGGATATATAGAGAGAAAGTGGCGGGTATATAGTTACATGGCAGACTCCCTACAAAAAATGTTCTTAAGGCCACTTGGCGGCATTTGTGGTAGCTTAAAACTTTTTTCCTCGTGTCTGTTTACATAGTGCACATACACACAAACTAACTAGCTAAATAGTGAGTAAGCGTGTGCTGTCGCTGATGCACTTATTTTTACTACAAAGTAAATTTACCTTCCGGAGAAGAAGGGAAAAAAAGAGGAGACAGCTGTGCGGCTTTTGTGTTTACCAGAGAGAAAGAGAAAGAGAGAGAAAGCAAGTACATTAAATAATCTCCCCAGAACACACACGTTTTCTCTGCTGCTGTCCCGTTTTCCTGCTAAAAATGTGATATATGCCACTTCAAACTAAGAGCGTGGAGCAAAACAAGGGAACAACTGCTGTGTGTACTTTTACTCTTCTTTCTCTCACTTTCTCGCATCTCAAGTGTGTCGAACAAGTTAAGACCCCTCACCTTTTTCTTATTCTTTAAGAAAAAACACATTCAAAACTAATTTTGAACTTTTTTCTACAAGAAACTCTTTCTCTTAGACCGTAAAACAAGTACAAGGAGAGAATCTCGTGAGTGTGACACTTTATAAATTCAAGTTTTAACTTTTTTCCAAATGAGCTTCACGATTATTAAGCACACAAAAGTTGTATTCTCTGCCTGTGCAATGATATATATTCGCTGATCCCTGTTGTGGGGTAGGGTAGGCATACATTAAGAATTATTTTTTTGTTATTATTCTAGTTTGTTAGTCTGGAGCACACACACGTGTAAAGATAGATTGTGTGAGTGTATGTATTTGTACGTGAAAATTTTCCCAACGAATTGGTCGGGTAATCTGTTAAACTCGTTTAAAACCAGGGGCAACAAAAGCATGGAGACTGTATATTATAATAATTTCTACAAAAGTAGTGAAAGTATGCTCAACTGACTTTCTCTGGTTATGTGAAAGTTGGTAAGAGAAAGGGACTTATAATGATGCTCTCTATTCTGCTGTGGCACGTCGACCATCTGGAATGACGTGAACTAACGATAATTATGGAAATTTTCTGACTTGTAATCTCTCTAATAATAATAATAATAGGTAGGTATATAAATAATATATTCTTCCAATCTTAATTACTCCGCTGCCACTACCACCACCCTCCAAAACATACAAGCTGCTGTTATATTACTACTATAGGTAATAGAAGGAGCAAAGACTTATGATAGCTCATCATCATCATTATCATCAACAACTTGGAAGGAATATTTTAGGGAAAAGTTTCTACTTTCTATTTTGTACGCCGAGGAAGAGTGAGAGAGAGAGAAAAGGAGCGAGTTTGAAATTGAACTTTTGTCTCTAGCTCCCTCTCATTCAGTTTCAAATGGCATACAAGAAGGCCACTTTTCGGGTTACTGGATAGCTCTCGGCACAAGATTTATCCGATTTTATCCTTAACGCGCATATATTTAAAACGCACTGTATAATTTCCATTGTTCCCAGTATTTCCTCAACCACAACTACCAACTTTCTCCTGAGCTTTTTGCTACCATTTCTCTGCAATTATTGCAACCTCAACTGGTATAAAAGTTTAGTGCCAGAGTCAGTAGCAGCATTATTCTGCCGCTTCCGCAAGAGACACACGATATAAATGCTTATTATTATTATTGTCAATTATGTTGAAATGTCACCGCCATTTTCATCTTCGCCTCTGTTAACTGTTCAGTCTCCAGTGGCACATCATCATAAATATTTCCCTTTCCCTTTTGTGCTCTCAGTCGAGCGTATAAACTGGAAAAGAAAAAAAAGTTTTTAATGCGCTTTTCCCATCATCTTTCTTCTCATCCTTCTCATCATCATCGTCATTCTAGCAAGCAGAAGAAGAGGTTAGTTTCTGTGGCTCTTGATGTTTCACTCTAACGAGGCAGCAGACATCATAGTCATAAAATATGCCTTATCATTAACAGCCATGTACGCGCGTCGTGTGCTTGCAAGAAAAAGTTTTTTTTGGTAGTTCTCCCAAAACGCCCGTCAAACAACTTAACTTATGGCATAACATTACCGCGTTCCACACAGAAACACGAGCATATAATTAATATTATACCGGCTGTACGACAGAATGAGAAAGACATTTTGTTCTTTAGAGAAAAGAGAAAAGAAAACGGCAAACAACCTAAAGCACCGTTTGACACCACTCATTCCTAATTTCACGACAATTTCTGGGGAAATGTCCATAAAGTACACAATGGGAAAATGGGAAGTGAAAGATGATTGGATATATATTGGTTTGTGAAATGCAGAACAATTTTTGCCTGACATAAAAAATATTTCAGGAAAACTGACTACATCATTTCTTTTCTAGACTAAAATGGAACTTGGTGGAGCGACAGACGGTATTTATATGAAAGTTACTATACATCCATTCCCAGAATTCTATCTAGGTTTTTATTATTATTCCGTTAGATATTATAATCCTTCCTCTGGTTATATAATTTAGCTACCACATACGCCACTACCAGGAAAGGAATTTTGAGAACTTGTAGATTAAAAGGTTGAACAAGGCCGAGGAAATGAAGAGAATGAAAGATGATTTTTTAGGGCAAGGCAAAAAAGTAAAATTATTCCTGAGTGTATTTAGGTAATTTTTCAAGGATTCTTAAAAATATTTAAAAAGAAAGAAAACTATATATTATGCATGTATGCATGAATTGCTTGATATATGGAATCATCGTTAAGAATCCTTTCTTTTCTGACGACCTTTTTCCTGCTTTTGGTTACATCGCTCATTGCAAATAATATTAGGAAAGTAAAATCTGCCTGTAATAACCAGAGAGAGCCAAAAGCAAGCAGCCTACTTTTCCACCCACCAAAACTCCACCTGGCTTTGCTCATTTCCTCCTGGAGGAGAAAAAGCTTAAGTCAAATAAAATTGAAGTGACTCAAGAAGGATTTTCATTTAGCACCACGAACACCACCACAACCACTACTACTACTACTACAACTCATACTGTTGCCTTTCTTATGAGAATCAAGAATGTAGGCATTTTCTGGCGTCATTCGTTTTGGAATGCACACAAAATGTCGTGTACCTAACTATTACATCTAACAAGCAAGCTAGGCAGGCCGTCGTGTATATATTTATCCCAGGGATGACGTTGAGCCTGAGTTGGAAAAGACCATCATATTATAAGCATGTGTTGTACATTTTGCTGGAAAATATGCACAAAGAAAAGCCGCAAGGATTTTCTTTGCACATGAGTTTTCCACGAAGAATAAAGAATTCAAGAAAAGCAGAACAGCAGCAGTAGTGGCGGTGGTAATGGTGGTGGTGGTGGAAGCTGAATTGGTTTTTCGTTTTTGAAGATGAAGAAGGGAATCAAGCCAAAAGGAAGAGAGAGAGAGATGGAGAATCTAACCAAAGAATTTCATTGTAGCAAGTAAAGTCGTAAGCAGTAAGAAGCAGCAACCTCGACTTAAACGGAAGCTGTACAAAATATATACAAAAACATAATATCTGCGTACTGTATGGATGATGGGAGGAATGGAAAAAATATGCAAAAAAGAATCAGAGAAAAAGGGGCTCAACCAGAATTCTCTGGAATAGAGATCTAAACTGACTGAGTGAGTGAGTTGGTGAGTAATGTAATCTGCATGCCATGCCGTTATCATCATACACAGTATTATATTACCAGCAGGAATATCGAATATACATATTCTGCGTATGTGCCTATTCATTTTTTCTTCTCTGTTCTCTGGCCGTTTATTGTGTTTTTTCTACTTTTTCTGGAATTTCCCTTATTGGAGAAAGCAGCTTTGGTAAGAAATGGCAAGCCACTTGGCATTCTTCTTCCGTAGCAAATTTTCTTTTTTTGGGTGGATCGCTATATTGTGTCTTGTCTCGTCTGTTTGTCTTCTTGTTGGAGAATAGTAGAAAAATTGAAGCACACCCAACTGACTACTTCGACAAGAATAAGATTGGAAGAAGGAGTTTGAACTGGGACGTGTATTGTGTCTGTAACAAGTGCCTATCATTTTTACTCGCTCAAGTCAGTTATATGCATCCTGTCTTATGGTTTTGATTATGAATGTTATCATTAACATGGGGGATATTTGAGACGTACCGTAATGCATACAAATGAGCACGGATATTGGGAATTGAGTATGGTGTACGGTCAGAATATGGAATAAGAGACATGAACATGTGATAATAATACAAAATTTACTGTAGAGCGAATTCCAAAGAATAAATGTAAATTTAGCACAAGGAGAGTATAACAAGAAAGTGAGCTTTATAGAGCTGAGCTCGTACGGCTGTCCGGAGAAGTAGAAGAAAAAGTGATAGAAAACCCAGACAGAGTTCACAATTTCCATCTATCCGGTTTACTGGTATAAAGAAAAAATAAATAGGTAATCAAACGAAATATATGCTTACGTGTTCTACTACCTATGGAAAAGATATATTTACGTATTCCGAGTCACCCGGTTTCCGTTCCCGTTTTCTCTACGCTACCTTTTCCTTTCTATTTTACATAAATATTCCCTTCCGTTCCTGGTACCCCATTTTTACTTTCGTTAGCAAATGGGTTTGCTTTCTGGTGGTTTTGAAATTTGAATATAGTATGCAATGCAGTAAGTGTACTTATTAAAGTTTCCTCTGTTCTCTGGGAAAACGTTCTCATCTCATCATCATATGCCATCACGATAATGAGCAGGAAAATCCAGTCGTATACACAATCCTTTCGTAACTATTTTTTTCTTGTTACTCGCTAAAAGTGTCAGACAACCACCACAATGTTATGTATATACACCCTTTAAAATGCGAAAACATGCGAAAATGCATATGCAAACATTTATTACATGTATTATTATTTCTCTCGATTTCCTTCACAAGATCCATAATACCTCGGGATAGACGACACCAGAAGCCAAATAAGCAAACTCACTCTATTTTCACCCGCATTCAAACTATATGTATTGCAGTTTGTCTGTATTTTGGTTTCTGTTTTCTGTGAGTTGTTCCTTTTTTGGTGGTGTTTGGAGAAGGACACAATTTCCAGATAGGGTCCTTCAGGGAAAAGAATACATTAGATCGGATGGCATTATAATGAAGTTACACAAGACAAGATATTCCCTCCTCACATTCCACTCGCCCTTTTCCTCCACCTCTCTACTAGTAATACATTCTCTTTCTCTCTCTTACAGTCAGTATTCAGTATTCTAATCTCATCTTGGAACATAAAGTAAACTCATCCGCGCCCCAAGACATTTCTCCCTTGGCCTATAATATCATCTATCCATCCAATCCTCCTTACAAAATTTCCTTAATGTAAATGCAAGTTTATTGTGAAACAGATTGGTTGGTATATAAAACATGAACACAGCAGATGTACGAACACCAAGAGACAATTTTGTTCAATCAAAGCTAATTAAACTGTGGCCAAAAAACTCTCCTATACTGCTGGCGGGGTGATAATGAGGAAAAAAACTAGGGTTTATTCTTAGAATCCCACAACCATTGTTGGTTGTGCAATGGACAATTTAACAGTAATTCTTTCTTCACACACTCGAAAGCCTCCCTCCCGGCTTCCAATTCCATTTTGCCAAATCATCCGCTGATGAAACTTTCACCAGTGCCAAAAGGCATAACAGAAATGTTGTTTCATCATCCCAGGGTGTTCTCATCCTCATCAGTTTGAATTCTCATACTCGTTTATACCTAGATACATTTTCTCTCTCGTACGTTAATAATAATTGTTTGATTACGTACACCACCACCAGTATATACTGATCTTTTTTATCAGCAAGCAGGAAAGCCATTAGAAACGCAACACGACAATGACTGATATATAGGCAGTTTTCTCCATCTTATTATGATTATACCAAGAGACCACCAACAGAGGAACAGAGGGAGAGAGAAAGAAAAGACAGAGTCAGATGTACTTAATGGGTTTCATTAGAGATGAATCAACAAAATAGCATCATCCAACCAACATATACTCCCTGCCATATAATTCTTGGCCCAAGGCTGAAAAACATGTTATCTGGCTGGCTCAAATAAAGTAGCCATTTTCATTTTCATGACGATCATGATGATCCCATCCACGTCTTTCGAGAAAAGCAACGGGAATGACAAGGGATCCCTTTTGGGATAATGATGATGTTGAGGATATCATAAAACTACAGTGATTCATATATGGACAAAGCTTCCATGCTTATATATTGTAAGTGCTCTACTATATGCCCATTTCGGCCATTTCCTTGAAGGTCATCCCCATTACTGAAACATAGTACTACTGCTACTACTACTACTACGACTACTACTTTGAGAGAGAAAAAACACACATGAATATTTTATTTCACAGTGAGTAGTTTTTGACAATAGAGAATCGAAAACATTACTACGGTCAAGCTTTTGTTTTTTACGACAAAGTAAAATGGGCAAGGAACGGTTACAAGTAGTGGCTGAAATAACAAATAAATTGTGAGTGGCGAGTGGTTGTAGTTTTGGTTGATGGGAAATAGTCCCATTTGCAGTCATGAAACCACACACACACATCATCATCATGCACACTTATACCAACAAACATGGCCATGGACTTGCAAAGTTCACCCAGAAACCGACAAATGTCATCTTAAACCACGGTTGTAGAATCTTCCACAGGTTCTGTGAGATTTTAACATAGGCAGGATAGGCGGCTTTGTCCGATACTGGAAGATTATGCAGCCGTGTCTTAAACACATCAAAGCCAAGAATTGAAAATGTAGTAGGGTCGGTTGGTAGTGACGGTGGGAATGATGTTGATGGGAAAGCAATGGACATGACCAGTTTTAAGAAATCGTTGGGGTCGTCCATGCCGAGATTATTACAATTTATGGAAAATTTATGAACGTCCCCCTTGAAAACTAAAGTTTGCGAAAAAAAATTTGCTCTAGCTCCTTCATTCTCAATAGTACTACTCCATATTATTATTATGAATGTGATATTATGTTGTGATGTGGTAGTGAAAGCACTTGCAATAAAGAGCGATGGCTATGACTATGGATATGTATACTATATACGGTGCTCAATGTCAAAAGCGAAAGAGTTACGCTTTTGTACACATTTAAGGAGGAAAAAGCGGAAAGTCAGTTTGTAATATCGTAAAGCAAAATGTATAATGTAATAGCTGAGTGTAGTAGAAGTGGTCGTGGTGGTCCTAGTTGTTTTTTTTGTGTGCCACTTTTAAGAGGATGACACCCAGTTGAATAATTCATTCGAATCACATAACTACATCCTCTTCTCACTGCTCCCTCTTCTTCTCCTTGCTTCCCTTTCCACTTTTCGTGGAAGATGGAGAGAGAGGCAAAAAGAAATATTCTCTCTTTACAGAAAATCCTTCTTCTGTTCAGTCAGCCGTTCATTTTCTGTGTGGTACGTACGTGTGTACCACTGATGTAAGTTCTATTATGCTGCTATTATTTATACCTCTTCTAGCGTCGCGGGTGCTACTCCTGCTATATCATTAGAACAGATAAAAGAACTAGTCTGCCGGAATTTTCTTCTCATTGTCACTTCTTCTGCTTCCTTTTATTCTTCCTTTAGACTTGGACAATAGCAGACTGCCGGAATTTTCTTCTCATTGTCACTTCTTCTGCTTCCTTTTATTCTTCCTTTAGACTTGGACAATGGCGGTGGAAGAGGCTTTGGAAACATTATTATACAAAGAGTAAAGCTATATATATCGATCTACATATATACCAAGTCTGCTTAGAATATTAAGGGATTGTTCATTACTGACGAATGATGCAAGACGATAACAGATTATTCTACTATATATGTATTAACTACAATAAGTTGTTTAGGCACATGACCCGTTGTTACAATGAATGGTCCCATTGAAAAAGTGAAAGGCATACAAAGTTTGGCTTGTTCCATTCATTTCACATGAAAGTCATCCTGTTTCCTTTTTTATTCATCCTGCTTTATATTATATATTAAGGAATGAGAGTTCCTGTATTATAAGCATGTATGTTCTTTCTCAAGGCATTATTATAAACTTCTTTCTGTGGATGTACATATATCTTGGTGTATTTTCTTGTGTGACTTGACTTGTTTTCTTAGCAAGAGAGAAGAAAAGAGTTATGATGAAGAATACTAGTGGAAGAAGAGAGAATAAGAAACGGAGAAATGTAAGAAAAACGAAGAGGACCACTGTGAGAAGAAGTCTAAAATAAAAACAGGGAATGCATCTGTTTTTGAAGGAAAGGAGACATTTTAAAAAGTTAGTGTGAAGGAATGAGACGAAGAAGAAGAAAAGGAGCTTTTGTTATTTTACGTAACGTACACTTACTTCCTGTTTAGTTTCAATGGAAAGAAAATAATACCGGGACAATTTCAAAAGGCTTTAACAATTCTATTCATTCAGTCAAGGAGCTCTTTTTGCTCTGATCCCCTTTGACACTTTTCGCAGATCAAAAAAGTCGGTAAAATAATTAACTTAAAACGCAAGCAAGAACAAGAATTGTGGAAGGAAAAGCGGCTCAACATATATTATATACAGCTGTGTCAAATGACGACGCACTCATTCAATCAAACTCACGTTATTTTGATGTACGTAGTTGTTTTCTGCCTTTCCTGTGATGCATATATGTATACTTTATTACGAAACACGGTTTTCCCCTTTCTTTTTTATATTCTTTTTTTACCCAAAAGAATGCACTTTTTCCGTTCTTCTTTTGCCTTTTGTACTGTGTAAATGGAAAAGTTATCTATTTCCGGGACGCGAAGGAAGGAAATGTCACATCCTGCGCGAGAGAAATAGAGCAAACTTGCCTTTTCTCAAGAAAAAGGAAAATAGAGCACGGTACGGTACGTACACAGTGGCAGACAAGTAATGCGAATGATTTATCTCCGTCAAGGAAAAATGTGTTTTTACAAGCAAGACGAGGATGATGATGATATTTTTTATTTCATAAATAGAAAGTGCTAAATAAGAAATGATAACAGGAAATAGTTTGTTTCCGTTACACTTCGTCATGATTCCCACATCAGATGTGTGTCTGTCTACGCAGCAGAAAGGTCTATATAACATGTAGTTATGTAGCTAGTAGCTACTACACATTTTCAGTTGTGATTCTGAAGTAGGAAAATAAATGAGCACACATTTTTTTCTTTACAGTTTCTCATTGTTTACTATGCAATCTAATCATTATTGCAAAATAAATTATTCTTTTGAAAACACTTGACATTCACAGAAGACAAAAAGGGTCTATCCCACCCACTTGAGAGGAGAGGATATGGGAACCACAATGAAAACTGCATTCACAGCAGAAACGATAGGGACAATGGACTGGACTGTTTTTCTGTTGTCATTCCCGCGTTGTTCCCACAGGGAGTGAAAACTGGGTTGCCGACGAGAGAGAATGAAGAGGAGGAGGAGGAGTGTTTGTAAGAATTAAAGAGGAAATCCGACTGCCACGCTTTAGATTTCATTCAACATTTACCACTAACAAAACACGCACACATACACACATGTAACAGTGGTTATCATCGTGTAGTCTACATCATCATTATCATCAACGTCAAGCAAGAAGCTATAAAGCTTCGCCCCTTTCTACTTTCTCTTTTCTCTCGGCAGAGGAAGGGAGTGTGGGAAGGAATGTAAAAGGAACCCAACTCATTATTACGACCACCGATGACATTCTTTGTACGAATAGGAATGTATAGAGCTGCGGCCGCACAAGATGAAATTGTAACCCTTGTTTTCCTTCCTTTTATTCAACACTCCAGCAACGCAGCAGAGGCAAAGCCTCTATTGTTTTCCCAGAGTGTAATGATAATAGGCATAAAATATCTGGACATTCCTGGCAGAACATGTAGGCGATTTTGAGAGGAAGACAAAATGAGCCTCTCTGAAAATGTAATTAGGTGGGTGGAAAATGTGGTAGAATGCAGACTGCTAGTGTGTATAAAACTCTCCAACGTTTGCCAACAAACTGAAGGCTCAAATATAAATATTCTCTCGCGCTGTGTTTCGGTTAACCCTTTCACATTTTCTCTTGACTGGCTGGTTTTGGTGGACACAAAATTCAAAATTACTGATGGTTTCCACTACTATCCAATCACCACCACCGTGGCTGCCTGGATTCTGTTGACGGTAGCATTCAAGTAGAAAAACAAAATTGCAATCTTTTCTTTGCAACTGTATACGTAATTGTTCAAGAGCTCGCGGAATTGGACAAAGAAGCCATATAATGACGTTATTTTGCCGCTGTGATGAAAATGGAATTAGAAAAACTTGTTTTGTTTTTCCCGTGAGTAAGTGAGACTTGTAAGACCTGAGAGAGATAAGATCAAAGCAAGAGTTTTCTTTTCTCTGCTTCTCATTTTCATGGCGTCGTCGCCCACACATGATTTGCTTACCAATACATGTTTTATGTATGCTATATATAGGTCCCTAACTAACTACAATGCCCGTTTATTATTTGTACTTATTATTATAATTTATTTTAATACGTAACGCATAGTAGAGAATATATTATTAGAGCTTGGGTTTTAGGTAGAGGGATAAAGATCTCATCAAAATTGTTATCATGTCGCCTGCCTCCGCACAGCAGCAACCCGCTTTTTCTTCAAAGCTTTCATTACTCTATACCTACTACCCCTTTTGCCAATTAGTGACTCTAGTTATACTAATACTCTAATTTAAAAGAATAAACAAAGGCGTGTCTGATATTACAAGTTTGGTTCATATTTCTAAATATTATGTAATCAATATGCCCAAATAAGCCCAACGAATGATGAAACTCAATAATAAGCTGTAGTTTTTGTGGCAACCTGATATAATAAAGTGTGTGGGTGGAATACACAAAGACGATACGAGTATGTATAGAAACGTGAGACAGACAGATACAACTATGCAAAGGGTTTCAATTTGTAATTCCACATTTCATTTTCCAAAGTTGCAACTTTTTAATTCCAAGTAAAATTGGATGAAAAGAATAATTTTGCAAAAAGGAGTTCCAGAAACACTTTCATTTTCTATCCTTAGCGCCACCAGCAGTAGCAGTAGCGGCGCCACCACCCTCTCACTTTCATTATCATGGATCAGAGCACATGATGACACTCTCATACGGACTGACTATAGGCATGTGTATAGTATCCATTTTCCTCACTTCTGTTCTGGTTGTTGTATGTGCCCTCATGACATGATGATGATGCTGACGCGAAAAAAGGAAGGATTACCTCACTTCCAGTTTGACGCCTGGGAGTACTTCAACTTCATATTATTATACACACTTGCCCTGTTGTTGACTCAACTCCTACTACATTTCCCGTTGTATAACAAACAAGCAAAGCAAAATGGCTAGTGTCAGCAACAGACTTTCTACAGCTTCACAGAATCTACCACACAGAATTCAGATGTGTATGATACAGCAACAGCAAACATTACCATTTTTTCTATTTCTCCTTGCTGGAAAACAAGACAAGTAAGATTTTCTCCTTGTTTTATTCTGTTTCTTCCCTTTCGCCACAACGCAAATATGCCAACCAGAGCTAACCAGAGGACCAGGATGAGCTAAAGGACTTGAATATATACCCAGAAGCGAAGGAAACCCCAGCATAGCATAATATAGGATTGGAGTAGTGTTGCAGACACACACACAGTGTTTCCAGAAAGAAGAGATTGAGGTTGAGGTTACTCATCCAGAAAAAATAAAATGGTTGTTGGCCAGAGAAGAGAATATAAAAAGGGCTTAGCATTCTCCAGAGGATCATGGATTCTCTTCTTCTTGGCGCATTTTCCCCAAAACAACAAAATAACACACACTCCTTCTTATTTTCCTCAGAAAAAGGAGAACAAGACAGAAATGCTAAGCTAATCTAATGGCAGGCCGTGTAGAGTAAAAAGAAGAACAACTTATGGGCACACTGAGAATCTCCACTGCTGCTCCATTTTACTATACCTATGTAACTTGTAATAAGAGAAAGGTCATGCTTTTGTGAGTGTTTCTGTAGTGCTGGCAGTAGTGGTCCATATTTTCAAAATAGCACCATTTCGCCTGATGGCGTTGCTCTGATCTTGTCTACCCAGAAAAAAATACTGTTTTTTTCTTATTCAACTTTCATAGCCAGTTGGTAGTAGTATAAAATCCAGAGAAAAGTAATCCTGTCTTAATAACACAAAATGGAAGAGAGACAGAGAAAGTGGGCTTTTGTGTGTGTATGCACGTCAGAAGGATAAATAGAATGAAAGTCTGCATTTTTATTTTATTTCCCTTTGTTCCTCTTTTATACTGTGATTGGGGCTGAGAGAGAACAAGTGAAAATGAATTTGGGCTTCNGAGAAAAGTAATCCTGTCTTAATAACACAAAATGGAAGAGAGACAGAGAAAGTGGGCTTTTGTGTGTGTATGCACGTCAGAAGGATAAATAGAATGAAAGTCTGCATTTTTATTTTATTTCCCTTTGTTCCTCTTTTATACTGTGATTGGGGCTGAGAGAGAACAAGTGAAAATGAATTTGGGCTTCTGGTGGTGGTGGTGATCCTGATTTTGGTAGTGTTACTTAAGTAAATCTAATATTAAATATGGACATGTTTATTCCATTTATCTGGCTTATTAACCCTCTACCTGTATATAATCCCACGCCGCAAGTTTGGCTGTAGGATATAGATACCTTTTTCATAAGATAAAAATCCACTCAATTTAATTGTATTACTGAAAACCTCATCGTTATCGTGGGCAGGATACAGGCAAAAAATTAATCTGTATTACGCCTACATTGGATTATTTAAAGCTGTGTCTTTTTAAAAAATTGAATTTTACCAAGTGAATGCTAGAAGAAAGACTTACTTTATTTAATATTGTGTTAAAAAGATGAGGTGGTGGAAAGCTGATTATTTTCCACGGAACATAAAATACTTACGTCAGTATATATATTTTTGGCTTGACCCTTCAATTACAGAAGAATGTATCCACAAGCAAAAAAATCTAACAAGTTGAGCCAGTAGATAACTTTCTCCCATACTGCCGAACAAAACCAGCTGTGGCCTTGGCTTGTGTAACTTTTTTTACTGACTTGGCTTGTTGTAGTAACATGATGATACTACACACGTAACTGTTTAATAATGCTGGCCTTTCTTTTGTGACCCAAACTTTTTCAAGTATCCTCTGTCCATCCAAGCCAACTCAAAGCCATCTGTCGAGACAGCAGATTAAATTAGTTTCTCTGAACTTTAATACTTTCCCAAGTGAAATTATTAGCTTAAATATTATAACTTATACAATAATTCTATCGATCTGGAAATGCTCAATAATAAAGTTGCTGTTTCACAGGGGCCATCCATACAATACAAAATACTCGTAATATTATTACGAATTTCCTAGAAAAAAATCTCGTTATGTCTATATTGATAGATATAAACACATTTTTTATATTTGTTATTCCTTTGCAATTTTTTATTTTCCATTTCCTTCCTCTTGCATAACTAATCCTGTTCATTAGATTTGCATTGTGTGCTCTCGTCAGCTTCATGTTATGT